>MNCI01009529.1:0-76288 GCA_015680685.1 Gnetum montanum | reverse complement strand
CCCCCCCCCCCCCCCCCCTCTCGCACCACCGGAGTCCCCTAGAAACTTGAAATTTGAGCTCAAAATCACATATTTAATTTTAGTAAGTCATGCTAAGGTCATGCTACACAGCGTGACCAAATAAGAATAGCTCAATTCAGGCACCTCCAGGCAGAATTTTGACATGAATTCAACTCCTGGGAGCTAGGAAACAATTATACATGTTCACAGGCTCTAGAAAATCAAAATTTGGGCCTCAAACATGGCACTTTCAATTAGTCACACTGGGGTCATGCTGAGGTCATGCTACGCAGCGTGACCACAGCATGACCAAGCAAAAATAGGGCACATCAAGTAGTTTTAGGTCTAATTTCAACATGAACTCAATTCCCAGGGAATAGGCAACAACTGTAGTGACTCTCAGGCTTTAGAAAATCAAGATTTGAGTTTCAAATATGTCATTTTATCTTGATCACACTTAGGTCATGCTACACAGTGTGACCACAGCATGACCAAATAAAAGATGCTCAAAACAGCAACAAAATGCAGTCAAATTCAACATCCAAGCCACCCTAGAGATCAGGCAGCAGTTGAACATCAACAAAGAGCATCAACATCCAAAAATCAACTCAAAATAGGGCATAAACACTTGGTTACGCTGAGGTCATGCTGCACAGCGTGACCAAACAAAAGACACCCAAAACAGTAGCAAAATGAAGTTAAATTCAGCATCCATGCCACCTTGGAGAGCAGGCAGCAGTTGAGCATCAACAAAAAAGCATCAATGTCCAAAAATCAGCTCAAAATAGGGCATAAACACTTGGTCATGCTAAGGTCACATTGGGCAACGTGACCATAACGTGACCAACCAAAAGTATGCCAAAAAAAACCTCCAAATTAGCTCAAAATAGACGTGCAGAACCCTCTTGACCTTAGGCATGCAGATCCACTCTGAAAATAGGTCTCACAAGTCAAAAATGGGCTCAAAATGCATCATAAATATTAGACACGTTGATGGTCATGCTGGCACACTGACACCAGCGTATGCATAGCATAAACACTAGGACGCTAGGATGCTAGACGCCAGATGCTAACGTCAGGACACGTTGTAGACATACCAGAGCTAGATCCATGCATGCTGGAGGCCTTGGCAGAGCAAAAATAGCATAGATTTGTAGATCCAGAGGCCAGACATCCAGATCCACTCTTGTACTTTAACATTCTTTGTACATTTTTCATTTTTTAGTGTATCAAGCTCTTACACTATGGATTACACACACTAGCGTAAGAGATCTTGGTCATGCTACACCCTGTACATTGTAAAATTTTGTGCATCTAGTCAAAACATTCACACTTATCGCCTGATCCACATTTCCCGCATCCGATAACCATGGATCTTCCACATAGATCCGAATCCCGCACTCAAACCTACATAAATACATCAATCTCATACTAAACCAGGGTTGGAAAATTTTTGAGGGGAGGCAAACATCTGACTTGCAATAATCTGCAACTACGTTCTGACTAGTGCACATTTGTAATCTACATTGTTTTCATTTTTTGCTAGCCATTTTACATTATTTGCATTATTACACTATTTACAATTGTTTACATTCATTTCACTATACATGCTCATTTACATTCTGTTCCACCTTTCGCATCCATTTATGTATAACCCAGCGCATCGCAATAGCGTACGCTAGGGAAAGTCCTTGTTTGATCTACGCGCAGACCATTCAAGGCACTCTACCTTCGTTTATTTCTAGCTTGCCCTTGTGCAAAGGTGGGGTCTTATTGTGTCTTCTGTAGATCTCTTGGTGTCTATTTCATTCCAACATCACGTCAACGATTTCAGACAGTATACCAGGAACAAATCTGAGCTTGTTTAACGTCTAAGTAGACAGATTCTTACCTTGCTAGTTTCACGTCGTGGCAGACGGTCGAAAGGTGTGCCAATTTAGCATCATGGCGGACGCGTGCAAGAAATGCCAGTTTTATGTTGTAGCGGATGTGTACAACACCACCATTTTTACATCGTAGTGGATGCTTTTTACCTTGCGTTTGAGTCAAGCTGACGTTTAGATGTGGTACTGCTTTAGGTATATATGATTCACTAGATTTGGACGTTCATTGTCGTTGATGTCCGCTAGCCTGAATGCTCTATTGCCATATGCGTTGACAACTAGAAAAGGGCCTTCCCAACTTGCAGAGAATTTGCTCACTGGTTCACAAAAGGCCTTAAGAACCAAGTCTCCTTTCTTGATCGCTCGTTGATGCAGGTTGTGATGATGCTTCTACTTTTGCCTATCCTGATATTTTTCAATGTTGTCGAGTGTCGGGATGCGTTTCTCCTCCACTAAGTCTAGATCCACGATTCTGGACTCATTGTGTTGAGTTTCATTTATAACCATGGAGAGGACCATCCGTAGTGAGGGAACCTGTAGTTCAAGGGGCAACACTGCTTTAGATCCGTAGACTAGGCTGTAGGGTGTCCTACTGGTAGCTATTCTACATGTCGTACGATAGGCCCATAACACGTAGAGGATTTTTTCATGCCATCATTTCTTGTTGTTGTTGAGCATCTTTTTGAGTAGATTGATAACCACCTTGTTTGTTGCTTATACTTGACCATTTGCTTGTGGGTAATAAGGTGAGGAAAAATATTTCTTAATACCAAGGTTATTGTAGAATGATCTGGTTTAAATGCTACTAAATTGTGGCCCATTGTCAGTCACAATAGTCATGGGAAGCCTAAACCTAGTTACTATGTTGTCCAAGATAAAATGGTAAACCTGTTGAGATGTAGTCTTTCATAGGGGAATATCCTCGACTCACTTCGTGAAGTACTCAGTGGCAATGCTAATGAAGCTATGTCCTGCGGAAGACTTAGGCATGATGGGGCCTATGATGTCTAGTCCCCATCATTGGAATGACCAAGTGATCTATGTAGTATGCAACTCAGTTGGTTACACGTGTATGAAATTTGCATAACGTTGGCATGTGTCACATGTCTTAACTTTGGTAAGGCAATCTCATTCCATGTACAGCCAGTAATACCCTAAGCGTTTGATTTTAGCGGCCATGGCTCATGGGGCTATGTGTCCCCCACATAGTCCTTCATAGACTTCGCTAACTATCCTTTGCGCTTGGTTGTTATTAACGCAAGTTAGCAATACCCCATCAAAAGAGCACCTACATAGAGTACTATCTCCGATGATGATATATTGCATGGCATGCTTGCGGATTGCATCTTTTTGTGCAGGTGTTAACTCATGCGGTGGTTCGCCATGCAGAAGGTAGGTTTTAATGTTGTCATACCATTCTGGCATTCCTTCCGCACTTAGAGAAGAGATTTGTGCCGCTTGAATGACAAGGTCTGTACATTTTATCATTAAAGCAGGCAAGGTGGCAAACAAATGTGGTGGCATGTTTAAGGCTAGCGTAGCTAGTGCATTAGCTATGGTGTTCTTACTACATTGCACATGTCAGACATCAGTCATTGTAAATTATTTTAGAAGATTTTTAGCCATATCGTAGTAGGGCTGTAGGTGTACAGCTTTGTAGGCATAGACTTCTATGATTTGATTGACAACAAGCATCGAATCGCCTCAGATTGCCAGGTGTTGGACGTTCAGTTCTCTAGCTACTAACAATCCCTTGAGGAGCCCTTCATATTCTGCCACATTGTTCGTACAAGGAAATGCCAGGCGGTAAGCCAATGAATGAACATCCTCTAGGGAAAGCGTAATGACGATGACAGCACTACCACCTCTGGTAGTCGAAGCTCCATCAAAATATAATGTCGCTTCAAGGCCTGTTGGTACAGGGCTTAAACTATGTATATGTTCGTCAGGAAACTCAGGCACTATCGTGGCCTGATCGTTAACAAGTGACGTCACAAGCTAGTCGGCTATCACCTAGCCTTTCATGGAGGATTGGCCAATGTAGTGCAAGTCAAATTCTGTTTTGATGGCTTTCTAATGGGCTATCCTACTACTCTCGTATACATTGTTTGTAATGGCTTGCAAAATTTTGTTCTTGCAAATTATGTTAACCTGGCTACGAAAAAGATAGTATCTACATTTTTTGAGTGCAAATACGAATGCCAAACAGCTACACTCTACTTCATTGTACCTCATTTCATATGCAAATAGAGCATAACTTAGATAATAGATAGGGATTTTTGACCTGTCATCCCTCTTTTGACACAACAACGCAGCTATGGAAACATCTAAGCTTGCCAGGTAGATGTAGAAAGGTTGAATCCTTTGTGACAAGAAAACCGTTGGCAAATGTAGCAACTCTTTCTTTAAGTTGTCAAACGCACGTTGGCAGTCCTTGGTCCATTTGAAGTTAAATCCCTTCTTGAGCAGATGTTGCATAGGATGTAATTTGTCTGTTAACTTTGAGATGAACCTCCTGATAAATTGTAGCCTACCCTATAACCCACGCAGTTCTTTGAGGTTTGTAGGTGGTGTTAGGTTAACAATGGCCTTAACCTTGTCGGGGTCGACTCGTATGCCAACTTCCGATACTACAAACCCCAACATGCATCCGGTTTTAACTCCAAACATGCATTTTCTTGGGTTGAGTTGTAGGTCATGCCTAAGATATCGTTTAAGGATCAACTCTAGGTCCTCTGGGTGATCTTTCAACTTCCTAGATTTAATAGTTATGTCGTCTACGTAGTCGTTCAATCTCTCTCAGAGGTAATCATTAAAGATATACGTCATGGCACATTGATAAGTTGCTCCAGCATTTTTTAGCTTGAAAGGCATCATGATATAACAGAAAGTTTCCTCAGGGGTCATGAAAGTTGTAATCAGTTGATGTTCTGGGTTGACATGGATTTGATTATATCCCGAAAACCCATTCATGAAGGATAGTAAAGCGTGGCCAACTATTGTATCGATAAGTTGGTCAATACCTGGTAATGGGAAATTATCTTTAATCATTGCCTTGTTCAGATCGCGGAAGTTTATACAGATGTGTATTCCTCCCATTTTCTTAGAAACAACAACAATGTTTGACACCCAATCCAAATAATCAACCGCGCGGATGAAACCAGCTTGATATAACTTAGTGATTTCATTATGCACTACCAACGCAATTCCAGGCTTAATCTTCCATGCTTTCTATCTAACTGCTTTGATACTCGGGTCTAACACGATGTTGTGTTGTATTAGTCATAGGTCTAAACCCGGCATGTCCTCGTACGACCATGCGAACATTGCAATGTTATCTTAAAGCACTCGAGATATATCGCTCTACGTTTGTTGGTCAAGGAGGAAACTAATCTTCATGGTTTTTCCTTCTCCTTTGTGCGTGACCACAGAGACCTCAATGAGGGAATCCTTGATCACATCAGTAGCCTCCAGATCTAAGGTCCAAGCCAAATGTTCTGGCCAGTCTCAGGATACTTCCAAGGCTGCTATGGTTATGTCACAGGAGAGGGCATCGGTTCCTATCATTTCAAGATTAGTTTGTCTAAAGTTTCCCCATATGGGCCTGTTAGGGCTAGGGGTGTAAGTAAAGCTTCGTCCATTTGTGAACTGACCTGTAAAATAGCCAAGAACGGAAGTTGTTACATTGTTTTTGTCAACATGGTGAAATGATAAAAGGTTTTAGAGGTACATGTCAAAAAGGTTGCTAGTTTAATGTTTTAGCAGACCATTATAATATACACAATTTGTAAGAAAACAGCAAGCCAAGTTTCCTAGGTGCTAGTGTAAGGTTTCTCTGGACTATGATGAAAGGTATAATTTGTCGTGTCTCATGTGAAGAAACAGCTAATTTAGGTTTTTTCTTTTGCAGACCGTAGTTAATGTGACCAGATTACGAGACGATAAGCTATGCGTTAGTTTAGGGTCTTTTCAGACCACCATCAATGTGATATCTACGAGACTAATGGTGTGATCTTCACACTTCATGTCGAACTGACATGTCTATGTTTTGAGAAATTTTCACGTTGATCGGACATGAAAACAGCAAGTTTTCACCATCACGTTTATAAGTAGATGGTTTGTCCTCAAAGTAAACTGTAAACATTGAGAGGTTGAGTTAGGCTAAAGTAGAGAGAAAGCACAAGTAGATGATTTTATGAAGATTATTCAAGCATAACCATGGCACCAAAGACCAAATGCAAGCATGCCAAGTTGGCTAGGATCAATGAAGTACAGGAAAGCTTGGGGAGAATTTTGAAGGCGCAGGTCAAAACTCAAGAGGCTACTCCACTCACCTAGTAAGTCATTTTTTACCTTCCTTGTATGATTGTTGTTTTTGCTATCATGATGTCATAATTGTATTTATTCTAAACATGTGCACTGTGTTGGGTATCGATACCTACCTGTGCTAGTTACGCTACTGGAGTTTTTAATATTACCCCTATCGCCATTGTCAGAGATAGACCTTGCATCATCGTAAGGGTTTGGGTGATTTTGGATAATATTGTACAAACACAATACATAACTGGTCAGGAGTCTAGGTTTTGTACCCTTGCGCAGTGCAAATGGGGTTTTGTCACCTTGCCCATAATGGTTGTGTGTTACGCTAGGGCAATATGCGGTGTTACCTTTATTGCCATTGTCAAAGACAAACCTTGCACCGTCGCAAAGGTTTGGGTGGTTTTGGTAATGCATTTCTAGCATAACCTGTGATTTTCTGGGAGTCAAGGTAATGAAAACCTCTATGTTGCTGGCAAATTCTTGTGAGCTTTTTTTTGTTTATTTTTTTTTTGTTTTGTTGCGGCGTTGTTGATATTTCTAAACTGCTTTTCTAATGGTAGTGTGTTTTATTGTAAAGGGTCACGCTAAGACCCATCCTAATTGTTCTAGACATTGTGGGCATTCTATGCTATTTAAATGTCCCCATGGCCAATGTTCCTCCTCCCCATGCTCGTGTAGGGGGAGATGCAGTTTGGTTCCGGAAGGGTGCACAGGAGTTTTTGTAGTTTTTGTTGTGTAACTTTAGCATGATTATTTGGTCACATCTATTGGTTGAAATGTTTGGCATCATCCTGGAAACGCTATTGGTTGAATCATCATAGAGTATTTTAGCATTCCTGATGGACGGGTCAATCGAGGTCGTAGGTGGGAGGGATCGTGAATAGAGCGTCAAGGGTTTGAGGTGCTTATCTTGGATCTGGGAGATGCCCAGGTTTAACTGTTATCACACCTACAACACGTTGTTCGTAGCTCGTCATCTCACGACCTATTTTCAAAACCCACCTGGCCTCATGTACTATGTTGGCAGGTAAGTGCTTTCAAGGTATTATGATGTGTTAACTGTTGGCTAATTTTCCGTTAGGTATAAATAATTGTCTATTTTCTATGGCATATGTTTTTTATCAATGCAAATGGTCTCCAAGGTGATATGGACATGTTATCTATAGCCGAAACAGTCATAAAGGAATTCACTTCCATCAACAATGTGCGTGTTGGTATCTTGGGACAATTGGGATTTGAAATCCAACACTACCCTATCCGATACGCCAAATTATTTGCCAAGTGTAGAGACTCCAAATGGCTAGATAAGGAGTGGACTTTGGATAGTCCCATCAGTGTTGACGACATGCAGGAGAGCAACATCCCACCCTTTCCTTTGCCCTTGGTAAGTTACACTACGCTGATCAACTATGTGACCCTACAGCATGAGAACAGTGTATAAGATTTTATTATTTCGTTATTTTATCTAACCTGTTGTTTTATGTTTATAGTTAGGGAATCATGGGAGGTCATGATGATAGCTTCTGGGCATGAGGTAGCTAGTATTTTTTTCCATTATGATGACATAAATGAAGCACAACGTTCACTTTGCCACAGAGCGACCCCAGCTGCTATAACCAATAACCTCTAGGAAGCTAAACTGATGGAGCTATTTCTAGCCATAATCCCTAATGTCACAGTAGTCGAAATGTTGGCCTTAGTTGACTCCTTCAATGAAGAAGCCAAGCGTCTTCACACACGTGTGCGTAATGTGCACGTGAGTTTTGATATTAACGCTCGACTATTCGTCGACTTTTTTGGCGTTTCTTCTGATGGTCTCCCGGTGGAAGAAAGATCAAAGAGAGGTTCTAAGCATCAAAAGGACATAGAGGAGTGGCTAGGGGTTAAGAAAGAACCAAAAGGCATCTTGGTTGATAAAATCAAGCTAGAGGTGGCTAATACCATTTATCCCCTCTTCCGAGCTCGCGCTTTCCCCAAACTACTCTCCCAAGAAAGAACCCTTGGCATAGAGCAGGCTTGGATTATGCGAGAGGTTATGGAGGAGGGGACATGGTATAATTGGGCTAAGCACCTTGCTAAAGGCCTACAGGCTAAAATGATCAAGTTTCGCAAGAAGCTTGAGTCACATTTCAATGTGCATTTTTCCTTCTTCATAGCTTGTTTACGATGTTTTGCTGAATTCTTGGTTGTTCGCAAGGATGGATTTTGGGTGCAGCAAGATCGTAACCAGATTTCCAAACCGTGTATTTTCCAGGTCTTCCACACTATCCGATCCCAAGATCCTCCTGAAGGTATCGAGGAGTCACTTTCACTAATGACTAAGGATCGGGTGGCGCCTCCCGTCTGAGGCCAAGACAACGTGGGTGGGGCACCCCCTTCTTACACCAGTAGTGCATCAAGGGGAAAGCACCTAGCAGCAGAAATAGTAGCTTCATCGGTTTAGCGAAAAAAGCATCATCTGGCTGTGAAGTCTCCCAACCCGACTGGTGAAGAGGGAAGGAAATTACGAATTAAGTTTCACAGGAGCCATCCCCCGACTGGTAAGTAGAAGAATGCATGATTAGTTTATGTATGTTACGCTATGTATATACATCATTACGTCATGTAACGCTTGCGAGAAGTGAGTAAGGTTTTTTTTTTGTATTGTTTGGTTAATTGTGATGTGTTTGATAGGAAAAGGAAAAGATGTAGAGGAATTGACCCCTAAAATAGGGGCCATAGTCTTGCGGCATGGGGAAGGGGCCCCAGTTTTGGAAAAGGAGGCCCCTGTTAACAACTTAGGTAGCACACAGGCTCCTATCTCCAAAGAGGAGATGGGCATAGATGATGTCGAGGTCCTTTTGGATGAGTTGGGAAAGGAGAAGTGGTTTTTCACTAGTGAGTTTCCTCCAAGGGCAATCCTCCCACTATTACCCCTGGGGGTTTGTTGAATTAGAGCCTTGTGTTATTGTAACATCTCAATTGCTTTTGTCTACTATGCTATGTTTAACTTTTTTTGTTTGCGTAGTAGGCACTTTTGATAATAGTGGCGTACCTTTGTCAGTAGCCCCAACTCAACATTGGGGTGAGGCTCCTGACAAATTCACCTTTATGGAGGGCATTACGAATGATATGATCGATCGCTTAGAGTGAATCAATCCTGAGATTGGTACATCACTGTTGTTACGCAAGAATCATTGAAATTGTGACATTACATTATTCTGTTGCATCTAACTATTGTTTTTTATGTTACAGGATCTCATCTCAAATGGGATCCCAAAGAGCCCATTGACGTAGACACTACCCCTAAACCCTTAACGGAAGTGACCAAAGTGCCACATGGTCTTTACGATGAGATGCATAAATGTGCGTTACGCTCGGCCCGTTCTCTATGGGAGTGTCAAAATGTCAATGAAGATCTTTGGAAGAGGTTGCAGAAAGCAGAAAAAGAAAAAATGGCCCTAACTACTAGGGTTAAGAACCTTGAGTCCCGGAATGAATTTCTGCAAGCTCGAGACACCAATGATGAGAATTGACGGATAGCTATGATTGACTACACCCGTTATTGGACAGTCGTTAGGAACAATGTCCAAGCCAGCCGTGAGCTCATCAAGCAACAGATGCAAACAGATATCCTAGCCCAAAAGAACCAAGACTGGAAGGATTTCAGCGTGAGGGTACAAGAATGGGGGCAGGCACAGAAAGACCATAAGCACATGTATAAATGAGAATGTGCTACCTACCGCCAACATTATAGGGATTCCGTGGTTGAAGTGCGGTCCCTCCGGCTGTTTCTTGATGTCATCGGTACTTCTAGAGTGTATGAAAAGTTTCAAGAACAAGTGATAGTGAGTGCCTCCCTCGAGAGAGAGATAACCCTCCCTGCCAGGGAGACTACTATTCCTTCCTTCTTTCTTGAACCACCCCGGTGGACTCTTGCGGAAAAAGGAAAGGTAAAGACTGGAACTTATCTAAGCAATGGCATTTGGGCTGAGCTCACTAAGGATGAGATCATGCAACGCCTGTTAGTTGACCTAGAACAAATTCCTTTCGCGGTCGACGCATGACTCTCACAGGTAAGCTATGTTATAGTTGTATTATTCTTATGCGTGATTTCGATGGCAACGCTAATGTTTGTTTCATGCGAAATCATAGGATCAACACGAAGAGGGTTCTCATGAAGCGGAGCACCATGGAGATGATGGCCCTCACGAAGAGGGTCCCCATGAGGAGGAGCCCCACATAGAGGATCATCTTCACAAAGAGGGTCACTATGAGGAGGAGTCCCACAGAGAGGATCGCCCCCACAAAGAGACACTGTGCAAAGAAGATCCTTATGAGGATGATCCTCATAATGTGGAGGTGGAGTTAAATGACGTAGATGGAAGTGGTAATAAAGGGGATGTGTAGCGTGGCAATATCGGCCAAGAATTTTGTTGTAATGGAAGGGAATAAAGGATAACTTTTGGGGTTTAATGTGATTATAAGATAAAAAAATTTTAGTTTTTGATGTTTATGAAGGAAAGCGTATCGTCAGAAAGGTTACACATTTTAGGCCACTGCGAGCCGCTAATAGTTTAAGGCCATTTTAGGCTAGGCCATCGTATGTGTAAAAAAATAAACAAAATTGTCAATTTTAGGTCGTAGCAGGCCGTAACTAGTTTAAGGTCATTTCAATCCATGGTGTGTATGAATAAGTGTAACAAGAACAATGTGACAAGAAAGAGCATAAATTGCGTAACAGTAAACAATGTGGACTGATATAACATGTCATGCTAACATGTTCATTTGCTAGCTCTATAGCTATTTCTTGATCATTTTTAGGTTTGGCGACGTGTATGGATAAGAAGGCTTATTATAGCATTCCTCTATGCTACCATATTCTCCCTGGAAGGGTAGTTCAGCCCAAGTCAAGCTTTCATTGGTCACTGTGTTGGCCTGTTCAACTATTGGGATAGGGATTTGACCTTCAGGGATTTCAATCTCCAAACCCTATTCCATTTCCACATTGTTGACCACTTGAGGTGTCATCTTATCACCATGGATGATCACTTCCCCTCCTGCATAGGGCAAGTGGATCTCTTGATGAATGGGTGATGAGACTGCCCTTAATTGAGCTAACCAAGACCTCCCTAAGATTAGGTTCAAGCCGGGCATCTCCTTGATGATGATGAACACTACGTTTGTGGGAAATTGATCCCCTGCTACAAAGTTGATGTGTGTCGTTCCCTTGACTTGCACTTATGCCCCATTAAATGACTTCAAATATGATGTTGTTGTGGGATTGATCTAGTCAAGCAAACCTAGTTTGTCCACGATGGGAAATGGAATGACATTGACAATGGCCCTGTCATCTACGTGTACTCTCCGAATTCTGTACTGGTTGACCTAGATAGTGATGAACATGGACGCTGTTGTCACCTGACCCTTTTCTAGGTCATCCTTAATGGACTCATCATGAAACGTTATTTGGGAAGGTCGTGGTTGTTTAGCAATGGGGGGAAGCATAATCGAATGGATTTCTTCTTCATCCACTGGCAAGCTCTCGTCCATGGGTATGGACTCTAACATGCAAACCATGGCTTCATGATGCTTTTGTGATGTCATTAGCAAGTCATAGAGGCTCAGCGTTATATTTTTCTATTTAAGAGCCTACATAACTTACGTAAAAGCATCGAGGAGATCATGCCCATGATCTAGTTGTTTGTTACCCTTCTATTCTTTCATTCATCCCAGGAGACGAATCTCTCGAGGAGGAATGGTTTCTAGTTGAGGATTCTGTTTTCTTAGGTAGGGAGAAGATGATCGCGTTTGCATAATGTCATCTTTTTCAAACGAAGGTGGAGCCAAGTGTGCTGAGGTGAGGAGTGTAGGCTTAGGAAATCCCAGCGTGAGATGGTCCTTGGTTGTGTTATTTATCATACGTCCTTCTCCTTTCCTGGCAGGTTGTGATTGGGACATTAACTTAGAGATTTGTCCCTGCGTAGCAGGAGAAACTGACAGCTTTGGCACCCTGATGATAAAGGGTGCCCTAGGTGTGGGTGTGGGCTAGGCCACAGCTTTATCGACAACGAGCTGAGAAACAAAGGTCTAAGATAGGACTCGGAGGATAAAAGGTTGTCACTGAGCCGCACCCGTCAATGTTGATGGGCCTATCGTCTGAGGTGGACAAGGAGGCACACGCAACACAAAGGGTTTCTTTGGTTGTGCCTGGCCACCGCCTTCCATACTCACTATGTTGATAGTGTACCCTACGTTATTTATGTTTAACGGGTCTTGGTACACATGAATGGACTAGTTTTCTAGACGAACTGGACTACTATTATCTAAGATCAGTTTACCTTGATCGATCATGCATTGAATGTCATCTTTCAACTCCCAGCAGTAATCCGTGTCATGACCACACAATTGGTGATAGTGGCAAAAACAATCCAACCTGAAGTTCTTGGGGACTGGTAGTTCGTTAGGCAAGACCAAGGAGGGGTTCTTGAGTAGCTCACAGTGTCGTCTGTGGTGCTTCAGAGCCTCCTTGGACATCATCTTTTGTTGGATGTGGCCAATTCCCAGCAGTTGCTTCAGAAGTTCTAAAGGTTTTACAGGTAGAGCTGTGTATTTTGAGCAATCTTTATATTCAAAATTAGGCTTTAGCTTTGGGGATGCCTGAGGGGCATGTGTTGTTTCCTGATCAATGTTGTTTGAGCTAGTTGTGGCCTCAGTAGGCGCCGTAGGTACTTTCTTGTTGTTATTTTTCTTTTTGGCCCCTTCGGCCACGGCTGCTACTGTTGTTGTTGCATCTTTGCCCTTGTCTTTTCTCTTATTGTGGGCATTTTTGTAGACCACATACATTGGGTCTTTGCTAGCCTCTGTTGTGTCTTGAATGCTCTTAGTATGAGTGAAGGCTTGGCTGAGGGAGCGGGAAGCAAGGTAACATAGTTTAGACTTAATAAAGTCATTAACTATCCCCTTGAAGATTGCCAACAAATGGGCCTCCACGATGGGTTCACGGATTTCATTCAAGGTGGCGCTCCACCATTGTATAAACTTTTGGACTAGCTTGAGTGGATCTTGCTTAACTCCCATTAACTGATCTAGCGTAACTTCTAGTTTCAAGTTGTATTTGAAACGAGTTACGAACTGAGTTAGCAGCTCTTCCAAGGTTGAGATGGAGGAGCGTGGAAGTGCACAATACCAATCTAAAGCTTTACCCGTTAGGGACATAGCAAAGACACAAATGATGGTATGTGGCCATTGCTACAGCAACAATGACTCTAACCTGAAGGTGACTAGATGAGCATTAGGATTACCTTCCCCATTGTATTTTGTAAAATGAGGAAGTGGCATCCCAAGAGGTAATGATAAGGTGGGTACTGTCAGACTGATAGGATCATCATGATAGAAATCCATGACCTATACTGTGTTAGAACCGGTAGCCTTGAGGCATTTAACCTCCTCGATAAGGGTTTGAATAAGCTGGAAGGCTTGGTCCAGACTCGAGGACGAAGGGGTTGGTTGTGGAATAGTAGGGGGAGCCACGATGGGTGGTGGGATAAGGGCAATAGCATGGCCTGTGAGCAACTGTCCCTATAGGCAGTACCACCTGTGTCATCCACCATCCTGCAGGTGGTGCAAGTAGGGAAACTATGGTAGATTATGCTATAGGGTACATCATTTGTGTAGCCAGGGGCACAAACAATGACCCTATGGTCGAATTTACTAGTTGCGAGACTTGGTGTTGATTATGAGTGAGATGGGACATCTTCGTAGGCTGTGCAACAGGGGGTGATGTCTTTGGAGCCCACCACATGGTTGTGGAAGATCCTGTCGTGTAAGTTGGAATGAATGTAGGAGCTGCGTGTAATTGCAAAGTAGGCACTATGTGCATATACAATGACATAGGCGTAGGTATGCAATGAGATGGGTTGGCTAACTGTGACTACAGAGGAATGGTCTGTGAAGGAATACCTCACGGGAGGGTAGCCAGAGAGAAGAAATGCTGATGGGACGCATGCGCCACACAGTCAGTGGTGGATAATGATAATGGCATAGTGACCATAAATAGTGAATTTACACTGGACATTGTGGAGGGAGGAGCCATGACAAAGCTAGCGTGACTACCTCCCTCGAAGTGGGAAACTAGGTCCTCCTACCCATCATGGGATGCTTCATCACAAAACAACTCATCTCGTTGTTTCGCTGACACCCTGGCCATTAGCAGTTGATCCAGCATCCATTGCTATTGGTCTATCAAGGGTATGAAAGCATTAGGTGAAGGAACGAATTCCTTCTCGTTACAATAGATGAACTTGTATTCGCATTTCGCTTTAAGTTCCTGTGGATACATGGGTAAGTTCATCACAAGCTTGGCATAGAGGAAGTTGTAGTGTTTCGTGCACTAAGTGTGTCCCTCAGGCTCTTTATTTTGAATCCTGAGAGATCAGTGTGGCTGCACCGAACTAGATAGTGACTCGACAACAGTAGGTGTAGCCTGCACCATCCAGGGGTTTTCGAGGTTAGCAGTGGTAATGGTGGTGTTTGGTACAACCATTCTCTATGCAACTAGAAAGTAATGATAATAGGGCTGAAGATCACAAAGGCAAAGGTAGATTAAAGGCAGATGTGGGCTTTCTATCCTGCTGGATTCCAAAGGAATCATCGGAGCGACTGATCTGTACCACACAATCACGTAGACAACCACGGAGGTATCACGTTTACATCAGTCGATAATGGGTACAAACAACTTATAGGACTACCTATGAAACGTAGATCAGAGGTTCAGGCCCTCCTTCTAGCACCAAAAAACTGTAACAATAGAAAACGTCGGTTGCTAGAAACACCAAGGGGATTTCTATGTACAAAGTTTTAACCCTAAATCTGCGCGAGGGCCATGCTAGAGAAAACGAATCTGAGGTGCCCTGAACGGTCTTGTCGATCAGACAAGGACTTACTTAGTCAGTAAATTTTTCAACGATCGTATAATGAGGTGATGATTTGATATGAAAATATATTTTCAATTTACAAGAAAATGAGATCTGCTCCAAGATTGGATCTCGAAGGCAATGAAGGTGATGTAAATTATGCAAAATGATTGTAGAATTCAATGTAAATAGGATGCAATGAATTGAATTTGGAACATGCACGATCCTGAGATCTAGGATCCACCTTAAAGATAAATATGATGAATACAATGGGATTTACAAACAGACTTCGGTTTGGATGAAGTGTCCCCCACCAATAAGAAGCTAATTAGAGATTAAACAAGCAAAGGCCAATCTACCTTGTTCTAGCCAATCTGGGCACAAGGGATTCAAACTCGAAGCAAAGTGTCTCCTAGCTTGAAGTCTCTAGTCAAAAGCCTCTCTCAGTCACCATCATTGCTCTTCTATTGCCAACTCTTTCTCATCGTCTCGCCAATTTTTTGCCAAAACTGTCAGAAATTGCCAACCCTTTGAGCATTGTCGGCCAAGATATTTATAAGATTAGGGTTAGGAGAAGAACATGGTTTAGATGATGCATGTCCTAGGCCCACAAAACACTATTGACCTGATGTGCTGTAGCTGGAGCTTGTGGCGCTACACTCTGAAGCGTAGTATCGCGTAATCATCCTTTAAGAAGATAGTTCATTTGGCCTTGTCTCTTGCATTGAATAAACTGTCCCATGACTACGCTATGATACACTGGGAAGTGTATCGTGGCGTGATGACCGCTACCACTTGAATTTAATTATCTTTGTTGCTGCAGCTAAGTCAACTGTGCTGCTTGCATTACGCTACACAGCGTAATGTGACGTAATATGACAAAAGTTAGGATTTTTGAACATGGCTATCTTACAAAGTTAAAGTGTTATTGTAGCGCATCCCTTATTCTGTTCCATTCTCCTGGAGTCTACTATGCTGAACTCTGTAACGTAGTGTAGCAAGCCCTTCGCCGAAAAAAAAGAGACTTACTAAGACATGCCACTTCTGGAAATCCTTGCCTAAACTTCAAGACTTTGCTAAATCATTGAGGTCTCAAAATTTCATGGTGTTTCAATAAGAATGCCTTATGTGAAAGAAAATGCTAAATACACAAAAGCTATGCCAAAATACTAATTTTGCAATTTGGATGTATGAACATTAAAACATGCAAACCATGTTGGTGCAAATGGTACAAATTTAAAGTAAACTACCAATGCTACATTACTATTGTACCCCAATGAGCACCAAGCATGTCAAATGTGTATTGACATCCTACACTTGCAAGCCCCCATGGGGAACCCTAAGGATTGATTTCTATGTTATGCTATTTTGAGCTTAATTTGCTAATTTTTTCTAAGTGTAAGTTAATATTTTATGCCAACATGCAATCTATTGTGTGCTAATGCTACATTCGTTTGCTATCTTGAGGTTGCAGTGTGCTACTAAAGCCTATCTTAGTGGTTTTGGAGCTCATTAGCATCCTATCTTGCATCAGCCAACACGTACCCAACATGCCTACACCCAACATGAAGTTGGACCATCAAGCAGTGTGGTTTCATCTAGGAGTGAGCAAATTCCTAGCTTACCTGCTACAACACTTTAGTGTGATCATGTAATCACACTTGGCAGGGGAGGCTGTAGGCACCATCACTGAGACATTATTAGCTGAGGAAAACTGAGACATACTACGATCCATGTCTGATGAGCTTGTGACTGGTGATGATTGAGCAGGTGGCCTGAGGCTAGGCCCTAGGAGCATTCATCCCTTAGCCAGAATCTAGAGCATGTTGGAATTCTCTTATTATAACAAGAGTAACACCCTTTTCATTGCCATGTGCATGCATATAGTTTTCTAGAACCCACTCGGAACTGTATATTGTGCTGGAGGGTAAGTGCTATCGCTTTTCATTATATCACATTCTTACTAGCAATGCTAGATTTGTTAACTGCTGAATGTGAATGTCCAATGCCAAATTTAAAGTTAACAATGAGGAACTTCATGATGAGACAAGGGCTCTCACTTTGACCCATACCACGCTAGAGGTATTTTCCTCTAGTTCAAGCTTTTAGGAAGCAGTTATAGAACAGGTGAAAGAGGACTTGAAGAACTACCTCACCTAGTACCCGAAGGTATTTGAGCAATGCCAGACCCATGATTGGCTTGACGAGGGATGGGCTAGCGGTAAGCCTATCTTCAGAGAGCTTGTTGTACAACCACCTATGTCACACATGCCATTTGTTCCACATGAGTATTCATTATGTTGATTTGACTTTTATTGCTTGTCCTCATGCACGCATTAACCTTATGGTGCTAACATTGCATTTTCCTACATTACAACTATTGTTACTTCAGGAGAAGTAACAATGATCATCATTAGCCATAATGAGGCCACTCTCATCATGAAGTATGATGATGTGGAGGGGGCATAGAAGTGGTTGTGCCATCAGGCCTTAGAGGCTCTAACTACTTCGCTTACCCATGCTAGGTTGATAGAATTTTTCTTAGCCATTAGCCCAAGTACACTAGTGGTCGAGATGGTGACTATCATTGACTCCTTTAGTTTTGATGCCCACCGCTTTGTTACACATCTGCATGAAGTGAAGGTAGTCTTAGACCTTAGTGATGCCTTCTTCACTAACTTCTTTGGCCTCCCTTCTGAGGGCTTATCGATCATTGACAAGCCCAAGTAAGAGGTAGATCAAAGATAGGAGATTGAAGAGTGGTTGGAGACCACTTGCTCTTGTAAAGGCATCATCGTTGGGAATGTGTGCATGCCTAAGGTCTAAAGACTTTACCCTATTTTCTATGCCCATGCCTTGTCTAAGGTACTCTTCCAAGGAAAGGTCCTTGGGCTGGAACAGGCATAGATGATACAGGAGATCATAGAGAAGGGCACTAGGTTTAACTGGACCTTCTCCATCATAGTCAAGCTATTAGCAAAGATTATCAAGCTTCGCCACAACATCAATGCAAGGTCTCACTTTCACTTCGCATTCTTCGTAGCCTATCTACAAAGACTTTCATAGTTCCTGGTGACCAAGGACAATGGACATTGGATTATGCAAGATTACGAACAGCTATCCAAGCCATGGATTAAGCATTTTTTCACCACCAGGATAGTGGACGTTTGGTTGTGCAGGATCATGAGAAGTTGTCCAAGCCATGGATTAAGCATTTTTTTGCCACCACCCATGTGCAGGACCCCCTAGAAGGGATTGAGGAGTTGTATTCAATTACAATGAAGGCACATCTAGGGAGGTCATAGTCACCCTATTCCCATAACAACGTGGGTGAGTGTCCATCAACCATTCTTGGGGATGCGCACAAGGTGTAGTAATACCTTACGGAGATGATGGGGGTTCTCCAAGGCAAAAATCAAGAGGTTACATCCAATAGAGAAGACTATCCTTGTAGTTGGATAGGCAAGTGTCAAGAAAGTCCACCTCAAGATACCCACACTCTGTTTAGTAGTTGCAGTTTAGTGTACATTGTAGATGCATTTAGCTTATGTTTTTTTTTTGTTATTATTTTCTTATATTATGCTAATACTACTACACTATGTGAGTTAAACAAGATGGCTACTAAGGAAGCAACAGTGATTATAGTAGGCACAATGTACATGACCCTTCCTTAGGTTGAAGAGGAGGTAGTTCGCAAGGGGAAGCCACTAGAGGCTACAGAGATCTCTCACCAGTTTGACACAGAGGGGCTATTCCACCCTAAGGGTGACTTCTTGAACCTCTTTTATGGTGTGCAGCTGGGAAATCCACCCACACTAATAGTTGAGGGCTTGATTAATGAGCACTTAGTGTTGCCATTTACTCTTACCCTTTTCCTTTTAAGCCTTCAACTGCTCAGTTATCACTCAGTATTGCATTGTGTTTGTGTTGCAATCTCAAACCTTCCTACCAGCAATCCACCACCGGTGCCTACCCATCGCATGAAGCCATGGGTAGAGACACCAGATAAATTTTCCTTCATGGAAGGCATCATGGAGGACATGATGGACTGCATGTAGTAAGCAGATCCCGAACTCGGTATGTGTATCATCTTGCTTGAACTATTTTACTGATTCTATGGCTTGCTCTGTTGCTAATATCGGTTTGTTCATTGTATACTAGCAGGCTCTAAGCTTCCCTGGGACCAAAATTGGGTAGCTCACATGGATGTCATTCCTAAGTATCCCCCTAAGGTGGAGCAAGTACCTCATCATGTGTATGAAGTAGTGAGCAAGTGCACACTTTCTAGTGCAAAGGTGTTGTGGACTTGTAGGTGCTCAAATGAGAACCTATGGAAATGTGTGCACAAGCTCTAGGAGGTAATAGTAAGCCTAACCACAAAGAACAAGGACCTCAAATCTCATTATGATTTCTTCTCAGCTCAGGCACAAAAGGATGGTACCTTGCAAACATCAGAGATAGATTATGCTAGGTACTAGCCAACAATTTGAGGTAAGAATGAGGCTACCTAAGATATCGTTGGGTAGAGGTTGTAGATGGATTTTCTTTCTAGAAAGAATGAGGAGTGGAAGAGCTTTAGTGCTAAGGTGTGCAAATGGGGGAATATGCAGAAGGACCACAATCATCACTACAAGCGGAAGAAGGATGCCTACTTGCAACAGCTCAAGGACGAGTTTGTGAAGGCTCGTTACCTTGAGATGCTCATTGAGGTGATTAGTGAGAGTCGAGCCTTTAAGTTATTTTTTCAACATATAGTGGTTAGTGGTTTCCTAGAGCAAGATATTACCCTCCCTTCAAGGGAGACTTCTACAACCACCTTTTCTATGCAACGTCTTGCATGGACTACTATGAACGAGGACAAAATCCTTGCGGCTATTGACTTCAACCATGATGACTGGACATAGTTATCAAAGGTTAAGATCCTCTAACACTTGGATGAGGGCCTTGATAGATTACCTCCAAAGTCTAATGCAGGCCCCTCTCGAGTTAGTTTTGCTTTTGCTTTTTATGTATCAATATTGCACATTAATTTTGTATTGTAGTTTTGCACTTGCTAATTAATTTGTTATTTTGTGTTATTTTGAGATAGGCACTAGGTGATAGCATAGGCCCTAGCAAAGCAATGGAGGAGGAAGAGGAGGAGCCTCACCCCTCATCAGACACCATCGACTAAGCCGACCTAATGTAGCCCTGCTGTTGGGCAATTTTGCACTTTGACCATTTTTGTTGCATGGTCATGCTATGTACTCTTGCTAATAGATATATAATAAAATTTATGGCTTTTGTGATGAGGATTATGCATGAATTTTCATGTTTACTTTACTACCTATTTAATGTGGGTAATGCAACTTGTTGATGTGATTAGGCCCCTTGTGGATCCCATGTCAATTTAAGGCCATGGTGGAAGGGCCATTTCAAGCCATGGTAATTGCTAGTTTAAGGCCATTTTGGACCACAAATAAAAAGAAATGGATGCTAGTTTCGGATCATGGTGGGCCATGAGATGCCTGTTTTAGCCCATGGCAGGCCATATGCTAGTTTAAGGCCTTTTCGAGCCTTGGCTATGCGAGACAAGTTGCCAATTTTAGGCTATGGTGGGCCATGCACTAGTTTAAGGCCTTTATGGGCCATGGGCTAGTTTAAGGCCTTTTTGGGCCATGTGCCTTTTTTTGCAATTTTATTTTTATAATTTTTATGTGTTTTTGATGTTTTTTTATTGTATAAAAGGATCAAATGAAAATGCATAAGCAAAAGTGAATGCATAACAAAGTGAATAATGTAAAGTGCTAGCAACCATGCAGGATGTAGCTATACAAGCAAAAGGCTAACAGGCTATGCAAAAAAGAAGTTAAGGGCAAGCAGGCACCTAGCACATGCTGCACTAAGGGAGTGCCTTAGCCATGTAGATGCTTCCTAACTTGATGTGGGTTAGGAGGTGCATAGGGCCTAGGTAGCATAAGGTAGTATTGACTTATATCTTCATTGTTGATGCTAAAGGGTAGTTCCACCCATAAAGCTTCCTTGGGGAGGGTATCAACCTCTTTTAGCTCTTTAGATGGGTCTACTGAACAAGGTTGACTCTTGTCCTCCATGGGTGGCATATCATCGGGGAGCTCTACCTTTGACCATTGGTCTACGTCAATGTTGTTGATGGTTGGAGGGACCAAGTTGTTACCATTTATGATCACTTTTCCACCTTTGATTGGAAGTTGGATCTCTTGGTGAATGGGTGAGAAGAGGACCCATAATTGGGCTAGTCAAGGCCTTCACAAAATTAGGTTGAACCCAAACATCTCCTCGATGACAATAAATTTGATCATTTTCTCCGTTGCCACAAAGGCTATTGTGACCATTCCCTTCATGATAATGCATGACCCATTCAAAGACTTGAGGCATGTTGTCTTTGTAATCTAGATTTGGTTGACTAGACCAAGTTTTTCAACAACTATGAATGAAATGACATTATTCACCACCCTATCATCGACATGCACCCTACAAATCTTGCATTGCCCTATGCGGATGGTTATAAACATCAATGCAGTGGTGACTTGACTCTTTTCAAGGTCCACCTTGATTGCCTCATCATGAAATGCTATAGGCATTGGACTCAATTCCTAAGGTGAAGGACAAAGCATCATAGTGTGGATGGCTTTTTCATCCACTGGGATGTCCTCCTTGATAGGAATGAAGGCCAACATGCAAACTAGTGCTTCAAAATGAGCAAAGAAGGTCATCACCAAGTTGTACAAGCTCAAGGTTGTACTTTTTAGTTTAAGAGCCTACTAGACTTGTGCCAATGCATCTAGAAAGTCCTTATCATCATCAATTGCCTTGTTAGTCTTTATCTCTTCCATGTGGTCCAAAAGGTAGATCTCTTGAGGTGAAGATTTGGGCTTGGTTTGTTTTGCCTACCTATGAGCCTTAGTGCTTGGTTGCTGATCGCTTATGGTAGTGGCTTTGGTTGTTGTGGCCATAGGAATAGTAGGGAAGGGGACAAGCTTAGGCAGACCTAATGCCATGTGTTCTGTCATCATTTAGTCAATCAGGCACTCATTTAGCCTTCCAAGTTGCCACCTTGACTACCTAGTGTTGTATGCAAGATGAGGCCTCAAGCGAGCAAGGCTTGTTGAAGTCCCCATCACTGAACTCAGCAAAGGGTTCGTACATTGTGGCATCCTAACAACAAAGGGTTTTTGGGTTGTAGTTGCTGTAATGTGCTATGGGTCCCTAACCACAAAGGGTGTCATGGGCACCCGAGGTGGTGCTCTAATGATAAGAGGGGCCCTTGGACTGGTTGATGTTGAAGATGCCCCAATGCTATCAGAGAGCACACAAACCACAAATCACTCTCATGTGAGTCCTATGTCATCATCAATGTTGATGGCATTGATGACATAGCCTACATCACTTGTGTTGAGAGGCTCTTTGTATATCTTCATTAATTGATTTTTTGGTTGAACTAGGTTGGTTGAATCAAGAACCAGTTGGCCTTAGTCAATCATGCATTATATGTCATCTTGTTAAGCCATGCAGAAGTCCATGTCATGGCCAAGCAATTAATGATAATGGCAAAAATGGTCCAACCTGAAGTGTTTTGGGACTAGAGGCTCATTTGGTGTAGCTATTGATAGGTTTCTGAGGAGCTCATAGTAGCAATCATGACTCTTGCAAGCATCTTCAGACATTTGCTTGTACTAGATGCACCCAGTACTAAGCAGTTGACTCAACAGTTTCCATGGTTTAATGGGCAATGGTGTATACTTTGAGCAGTTCTTATGCTTAAAGTTTGGCCTTGGGATAGCTTGCCCATGGTTGTTGATGATGCAGGTTGGTTGGTTGCTATAGTGCTAGAGCTAATTACCTTGTTGTTGGCTAGGGCCTTGGTTTCCTTGGCCATTGGGTTGGCATTACTTAGCTTGGCCTCATTGGCCACTACTACAATGGTTGTTGTTGCCATCCTCTTCTCCTTATCTTTCTTCACATGTGCATTCTTGTAGAACATGTAGATTGAATTCTTACTAGCTTCCACTGCATCCTGAATGCTCTTTGTTTGAGCAAATGCTTAGCTCAAGGAGTGTAGGGCAAGATAGTACAATTTTGACTTAATGAAGTCATTTACTACACCTTTGAAAATGGCCAATAGGTGAGTTTTTATGATAGGCTCAAGATTTTTGTTAAGTGTAGTGCTCCATCACTGGATGAACTTTTGAACAAGATTTAAGTGACCCTACTTAATTTGCATTAGTTGATTTAGGGTTACCTCAAGCTTCAAGTTGTACTTGAAGGGAGTGACAAATTGGCTAAGCAAATCCTCTAATGAAGATATAGAGGCCCTAGGGAGCATGTGGTACTAGTCTAGCACCTTGCTAGTTAGGGACATGGCAAACACATCAATGATCGCATGTAGCCATGCTTGCAACAAAAGGCACTTAGACTAGAAGGTCACTAGATGGGCATGGGGGTCCCCTTCACCATTATATTTGGTGAACTAGGGATGTTGAACACGAAGAGGTAAGGTTAATGATCGGACAGCAGGACTAATAGGGTCATCTTCATAAAAGTCCATCACTTGGACTATGTCAGAAGATGTGGCCTTAAGCTATTTAACCTCTTCAATAAGTGTCTGAATGAGTTGGAATGCTTGATCCAAGCTCGGTGTGGGTGTGGCTGACTATGTTAGTGGTGCAGCCTGCTATGCTATTGGTATGGCCACACACTCTTGCTATGGGCTGCACGACCATGTAGGATGCCTATTGAGTGTACTACTAGAAAGGTTGTCATGCATGTTACTATTGCATGTGTTGTGCCCAAGGCATGGAGGTAGGGCCCCACCATGTGGTTGTGGCTTGGGCTATCATAGGGGATGCCACAAAGATAGGTGGGACATATGACACCTAACCTACATGTGGCTGGGACATTAGCATTGTGTGCACGTAAGGCTAAGTTGGCATCACGGATGCTAGCATAGAGGATTGCACAGGTTGTGCCGAGACCACAAAGGATAGGGTAACAAATAGTCCTACACCCTAATGTGTATGTGCTTGATGGCTTGCAACAATGGCTATCAGTCTAGGTGGTGACAAGGGAGATGTTGCTACCTCAAAGAAGGCAGACGGCTAAGACTACGAAGGAGAAACATTAGAGGTGGATGGTAGGAAAGAGACATAAAAGGAATTCTCATTTTCTAAGTGAGCCTTGAATTCCTCTTGTCCATCCTACAAGGGATCCTCATAGTCAATTATTACATCATGCTCATTTGATCCACTTAGTCAAATAAGTTGGTTGAGCATCCATTGAAAGGTCTCAATGAGGGGGATTGTAATGATGGAAAATGTCAGTCGCTGGAGATACTAAACGAAGTTCCATGTACACAGTTCCAACCCTAGATCCGTGCAAGGGTCATACTAGAGAAAATGAATCCAAGGTGCCCTGAACGGTCTTGTCGATTAGATAGGGACTTACTTAATCAACAAAGTTTGTAATGATCATATTACAAGATGATGATTTCGATGGGGAGATATGATATCAGCGATCTTGAAGGCAACGAGGATGATGTAAATGATGCAAAAACAATTGTAAAGTTTATGTAAATAGGATGCAATAAATTGAATTTAGAGAATGTGCAATTCTGAGATCTAGGATATAGCCTATAAACAAATACGTTGAATACAATGATTGTAGGCATACTTTGGTTTAGATGAAGCACATGCCAAGAATAAGAAAACTACTCAAAGATTAAATAAGCAAAAGGTCGATCTACCTTGTTCTAGCCAATCTAGGTGCAAGGTAGTCAAACTCGAAGCAAAGTGTCTACTAACTCAAAGTTTCTGATCGAAGGCTCTTGTCGGTCACCGTCGGTGTTCTTTCGATTGCCGATTCTCCTTTGTTCTTTCGCCAATCTTCACCAAAAATTGTAAACAATTGCCAACAGCTACGAGCCAAAAAAAATTGCCCCCCCCCCCCCCCTTGCCAACGTTGTCTATCGGGGTATTTATAAGATTAGGGCTAGGAGAAAAACGTAATTTAGATGACGTGTGTCCTGGGCCCACAAAATGTCGTTGACCTAATGTGCTATAGCTGAAGCTTGTGGCATCATGCTATGCTATGCTCTGAAGTGTAGTGTGTTGCGATCTACCCTTGCTAGAGCTTCGGTAACAAACTATCATATGGTTATGCTGTAATACACTAGAGAGCGTATCGTGGCGTAAGAACCGCCAATGCTTGAATTTTTTTGTCTCCGTTGTTGCGATTAAATCAATTTTCTGCTTGCGTTATGCTGCGTTACGCTACATTACGTTGCATAGAGTAACACGGCGTAACATAGCAAACTTGCAGAGTTGAAGTGTTGTTGCTACACTTCCCTCATTTCTGGTCAATCCATCTAGGGTCTATTACGCTATGCTGCATAGCGTAGCGTAACAGGCCCTTAGCTAAAAAAAGAAAGCTTGCTGAGATGTATCATTTGTTGGAAATCCTCGCCTAAGCTTCGAGACCTTACTAAATCATGGAGGCTTCGAAATTTCATGGTGTTTCAATGGCTCCTCTTTGTTGACGTTTGGAGGGCTTGCCCAAGAGACGTCGATAAAGAATACGAAACACCACAGAGGTAAAGACACCAATAGCGTCCATCGGCAATTGCTCAGATGTCGCTCTGTCAAACCTAGAAATGCAAAGGTTGGGAGCATAAGGAGCATAGGAGGGATCTTATAGTAGTGAGGGAGGGAGGTTTGGGGAAGACTCAAGCATATGAGCAGGAAACTTTTGCAAACATGCTATTAGGCATCTTCTCACGAGTGTTTTCCTGAGAGGTTACACTGCTATACTGTATATATGGGGCTTGCATGGATGAGTTGTGTTACGCTTGTGTGGCCTAGATGAGTTGTGTTTCATCCATTTTTCCTAGCTTTGCCCATTTTTTTCGAATTATAGATGCTTTCCATGAGACGGGTTGCATTACACCAATCCATGGATGTGATGTTTATCATGTGTGAAAGGCTTCCTGTATGCTCACATTCTGTACAAACAGGAGAAGAGGGTAAGGGCGGTTGTAAGGACAAAGAAAAGAGAAAGTGAAATTAGTTGTCTGATGGAGGGAAAAAAGGCAGCGTTTGCATTTCCAAGTAGTCAGGCTAGTTTGAGCAGCCACCTCAAAACATCGTGACGCCTTGCCTCCTAGTGAATACATTCTTGAACAACATTATCATAGCAAGTAACCTGCAAAACATAACAGAGAACAAAGAGCAAAAGCAATCATCCTAATCGCTAGGGAGGCTGTTGAAACAAGTGCCGCCTGAAGCAACAAGGAGAGCGTAGGCCATAGAGAAGGGACTGTGGCAATAGGCAAGGGTTCCTTTGTTAATGCCGTAGTTCAAGAGTTCACCATCGACAACCAGATTCATCTTGTTCAATCGACTGGCAAAGAACCAGTCAAATGAATCTGCTAAGCTGGAGTCTCGTAGTAGCAATGGGTGAAGACCACCAAGGCTATGGGTGACCATAGTTTCCTTGAGGCCCCAAGTGATGAAGTTGACCCCAGGAGTTGCAACTACAGAGTGGCCATTGTAGCGGCATCTCCGAGGGGTCAATAGTATGCCTTTCAGCATATCCGAGGAATCAGTAGGATGCCAGTAGGGTAGCGGCGTTACATCTGTTCCGATGCCCCATCCGTTCCATCTAGTAGGGATGCCATGCAAGAATGATTAGGCTCACTTGCTTCATGGGTAATCTGTTGGCAGTTTCCAGTTTTAAGTCCTGATAGACCGTTGTTGCTAGTTTTAAGTCTCAACGGACCATGGTACTAATTTAAAGTCTAGGTAGACTGAAGTGTGCTAGTTTTACGTCATAGCAGATGGTAGAAGAACTAGTTTATTGTTCCAGCAAACCATGCTGTGGTGTCAGTTTTATGTCGTGACCCAGGGACAAGTCTGTGCTGGATTAACATCTCAGCAGATAGATGCTTACCTTGCCAGTTTCATGTCATGGCAGATGGTCGAAAACTCTGCCATTTTAGCTTCATGGCAGATGCATGCAAGAAATGCCAGTTTTATGTCGTAGTGAATGTGTACAACACTACCAGTTTTACGTCGTAGTGGACGTTGGTTACCTTGTGTTTGAGCCGAGCCGACGTCTAGATGTGGTACCGCTTCAGGTACATATGATTCACCGGATTCAGGAGTTCATTTCCATTAATGTCTACTAACTTGAATGCTCTATTGTCGTATGCATTGATGACCAAGAAAGGGCTTTCCCAGCTTGCAGAGAATTTGCTCACTAGTTCACGAACAACCTTAAGAACCAAGTCTCCTTTCTTGATTGGTCACTGATGCAGGTTGCGATGATGCTTCTATTTCTTCCTATCTTGATATTTTTCAATGTTGTTAAGTGTCTGAATGCATTTCTTCTCTACTGAGTCTAGATCCACGATCCTAGACTCATTGTGTTGAGTCTCATTTATAATTGTGGAGAGGACCATATACAGTGAGGGAACCTATAGTTAAAGGGGCAACACTGTTTCAGATCCATAGACTAGGCTATAGGGTGTCCTACCAGTAGCTGTTCTGCATGTCGTACGATAGGCCCATAGCACATAGAGGATTTTTTCATGCCATCATTTTTTGTTGTTGCTGAGCATACTTTTCAGTAAATTGATTACCACCTTTTTTATTGCCTCTGCTTGACCATTTGCTTGTGGGTAATAGGGTGAGGAAAAAGATTTCTTGATACTAAGGTTACTACAGAAAGATTTGGCTTCGGTACTACTAAATTGTGGTCCATTGTTGGTCACAATAGTCATGGGAAGCCCAAACCTGGCTACTATATTGTCCAAGATAAAATGGAAAACCTATTGAGATGTAATCTTTCGTAGGGGAATAGCCTCGATCCACTTCGTGAAGTACTCGATGACAATGAAATGAAGCTATCTCCTGCAGAAGACTTCAGCGTGATGGGGCCTATGATGTCTAGTCCCCATCATTGGAATGGCCAAGTAATCTATGTAGTATGCAATTCAGTTGGTGACATGTGTATTAAATTTGCATAACATTGGCATGTATCACATGTCTTAACTTTGGTAAGGCAGTCTCATTCCATGTATGGCCAGTAATACCCTAAGCGCTTGATTTTAGTAGCCATGGCTCATGGGGCTATGTGTCCTCCACATAGTCCTTCATGGACTTCGCTAACTATTCTTTGCACTTGGTCATTATTAACGCAGGTTAACAATACTCCACCAAAAGAGTGTCTACATAGAGTATTGTCTCTGATGATGACGTATTGCCTAGCACGCTTGCGGATTGCATCTTTTTGTGCAGGTGTTAACTCATGTGGTGGTTCACCATGCAAAAGGTAAGCTTTAATGTTGTCATACCATTCTGGCGTTCCTATCGTGCTTAGAGAAGAGATTTGCGTCACTTGAATGATAGGATCTGTACATTCCGACATTAAGGTGGGCAAGGTGGCAAACAAATGTGGTGGCACGTTTAAAGCTAGTGTGGCTAGTGCATTGACTACAGTGTTCTCATTACGCAGCACGTGTTGGATGTCAGTTGTCGTGAATTTTCTTAGGAGATCTTTAGCCATATCACAATAGGGCTACAAATGCACAGCTTTGCAAGCATAGACCCCTATGATTTGATTGATGACAAGCATCGAATTGCCTCAGATTGCCAAGTGTTGAATGTTGAGTTCCCTGGCTCTTAACAATCCCCTAAGGAGCCCCTCGTACTCTGCCACATTGTTCGTACAAGGAAATGCCAGGCAGTAAGCCAGTGGGCGAACATCTTTAGGGGAGAGCATAATGACAATGATAGCACTGCCACCTCTGGTAGTTGAAGCTCCATCGAAGTATAACGTTACTTCAAGGCCTATCGATACAGGGCTTAAACTATGTATCTGTTCATCAGGAAACTTAGGCTCTATCACGGCTTGATCGTTCACAAGTGATGTTACAAGCTGGTCAACTATGGCTTGGCCTTTCGTGGATGATTGGCTGATGTAGTGCAAGTCAAATTCCTCTATGATGGCCTTCCAATGAGCTATCCTACTACTCTCATATAAATTGTTTGTGATGGCCCACAAAATGTTGTTCTTGCAAATTATGTTAACTTGGCTACGGAAAAGATAGTGTCTACATTTTTTTAGTGCAAATACCTATGCCAAATAGTTACGCTCTACTTCATTATACCTTGTTTTGTATGCAAATAGAGTGTGACTTACATAATAGATAGGGACTTCTGACCCATCATCTCTTCTTTGGCACAACAACGCAGCTATGGACAAATCTGAGCTTGTCAAGTAGATGTAGAAAGGCTGATCCCTTTATCGTGGGAAAATCATTGCCAAATGTAATAACTCTTTCTTCAGGTCTTCAAATGCATGCTAGCAACCTTCGGTCCATTTGAAGTTAACCCCTTTCTTGAGAAAATGCTACATAGAACGTAATTTTTCTGTTAACTTCGAGATGAACCACCTGATAAATTGCAACCTACCCTGCAATCCATGTAGTTCTTTGAGGTTCATAGGTGGTGCTAGGTTAACGATGGCTTTAACCTTATCAGGGTCGACCCGTATGCCAGGCTCTGATAGCACAAACCCCAACATACGTCTGGTTTTGACTCTGAAAATGCATTTTCTTAGGTTGAGCCGTAGGTTGTGCCTGAGACATCATTTAAGGATTAACTCTAGGTCTTCTGGGTGATCTTCCAACTTCTTAAATTTGACAGCTATGTTGTCTACATAGTCATTTAATCTCTCTAAGAGGTAATCACTGAAGATATACGTCATGGTACGTTGATAAGTTGCTCCAGCATTTTTCAACCCAAAAGGCATCATGTTGTAATAGAAAGTTCCCCAAGGGATCATGAAAGTTGTAGTTAGTTGATGTTCTAGGTTGATGCGAACTTGATTATAGCCTAAAAACCCATCCATAAAGGATAGTAATGCATGGCCAGCTATTGTATTGATAAGTTGGTCGATACTCTGTAACGAGAAGTTATCTTTAATTGTTGCCTTATTTAGATCGCGGAAGTCTATACAGATGCGTATTCCTCCCGTTTTCTTAGAGACAACTACGATGTTCGACACCCAGTCTGAGTAATCGACTGCGCAAATGAAACCAGCCTGATACAGTTTAGTGATTTCATCACGCACTACCAATGTGATTTCAGGCTTAATCTTTCGTGTTTTCTGTTTAACTACTTTGATATGTGGGTCTAAAACTATGTTGTGTTATATTAGTCTCAGGTCTAAACCTGGCATGTCTTCGTATGACCATGCGAATACCGCAACGTTATTTTAGAGCACTCGAAGTATGTCACTCTGCATTTGTTGGTCAAGGATGGAACTAACATTCAGAGTTTTGCTTCCCACTTTGTGCGTAGTTACAGGAACCTCAGTAAGGGGATCTTTGGTTACATCACTGGCTTCCAGGTCTAGGGTTCAAGCCAAATCTTCTGGCCAATCTGAGGATATTTTTGATGTTGCTATGATTGTCATAAAGGGAAGCATCATTTCCTATTAGTGCGTGGTCGAGCTATCTAATAGTTTCCCTGTATGAGCCTATTAGGGCTAGGGGTGCAAGTAAAGCTACATCCATTTTGCGAATTGACCTATAAAACTGCCAAGAATGAAAATTATTATATTATTTTTTTCCGATCTATTAAAATGATAGAAGGTTTTCTAGAGATGCATGTTAAAAGGTTGCCAGTTTAAAGTCTTAGCGGACCATTACAATATGCACAGTTTGTAAGAAAGCAGCAAGCCCGGTTTCCTAGATGTTAGCGTAAGACTTTTGTGAACTATGATGAAAGGTGTAATGTGGCGTGTCTAGCATGTCCAAGCAGCTTATTTTGATTTTTGTCCATATCGTAGTTAATGCGACCGGATTATGAGATGATAAGGGACGCGTTAGTTTAGGGTCTTTTCGGACCGCAATCCATACAATATCTACGAGATTAATGTTGCGATCTACACACTTCATGTCACACTGACATACCTACGTTTCAGAAAGGTTCTACATTGATCAGACAAGAAAACGGTTAGTTTCAACCATTACATTTATAAGTCGATGGTTCACCCTCAAAGTAGATTGTAAACATTGTGAATTTGAATTAGGCTATAGCAGAAGGAATGCATAAGTAGACAATTTTGCAAAGGTTGTTCAGGCGTAACCATGGTGCCAAAGACCAAAGGAAAACATGCCAAATTGGTGCAGATTGATGAAGTGTAGGAGAGTTTGCAGCAGATTGCAAAGGCCCAAGTCAAAACTCAGGAGGCTACTCCACTCGCCCAGTAGGTCACTTTTTACCTTTCCTGCATGATTGTTATTTTCGTTGTTACGACGTCGTAATTGTACCTATTTCGAAGATGTGTATTATGTTGGGTGTTAATACCTAGTTATGCAGGCTAAGCTATTATAGTTTGTAATATTACCCCTATCACCGTTGTTAGAAACAGACCTTGCACCGTCACAAGGATTTGGGTGATCTTGGGCAATACTGTGAAAATGCGATGCATGACTGGAGGGGTCTAGGTATTTTACCCTTATGTAGTGTAAATAGGATTCCGTTGTCTCACCCGTAATGGTTGCATGTTACACTGGGACAATTTGCAGTGTTACTTTTATTGCTATTTTCAGGGACAAACCTTGCACCATCGCAAAGGTTTGGGCAGTTTTGGTAATGCATTTCCAGCGTAACCTACAATTTTCTGGGAGTCAAGGTAACGGAAACTCTAGTGTTGCATAATGGATTTTTATGAGCTTTTTTTTTATCCTGAGGTTGTTCTTACGTCATTAGTATGTCTTACGTCATTAGTATGTCTTACGTCATTAGTATGTCTAAATTGCTTTTCCTAATAATAGTGTGTTTTGTTGTAAAGGATTACACTAAAGCCCATCCTAATCATCTTGGACATTGTGGGCATTCTGTGTTGTTTACATATCCCTGTGGCCAATGTTCCTCCTCCTCATGCTCATGTAGGGGAGGAGGTGGTTTGGTTTCAAAGAGGCACATGGGAGTTTTTGTAGTTTTTGTTGCGAAATTTTAGTGTAATCATCTAGTCGCATCTACCAGCCGAGATAGCTTCCGCCATTCTAGAGACGCTACTGGTTGAATCAACGCAAAGCATCTTAACGTTTCTAGTGGACGGCTCAATCGAAACCATGCAGGTGTAAGACCGTGAATAGAGTGCCAAGGGTTTGAGGAATTTATCTTGGATCTGGGATATCCCCAATTTTGATTGTTATCATGCCTACAACACTCTATTCGTGGCTCATCATCTTACTACCTACTTCCAGAATCCACTTGGCATTGTGTATTATGCAGGCGAGTAAGTGTTTTCACAGCATTATGATATGCTAACCATTGTTTGAATTTGTGTTAAGTATAAACAATTGTCCACATTCTATTGTGTAGGTTCTTTATCAATGAACATGGTCTCCAAGGTGATACAGATATGTTATCTACAGCCGAAGCAGCCATAAAGGAGTTCACTTCTATTAGCAATGTACATGCTAGTGTTCTATGATAACTAGAATTTGAAATCCCACACTACCCTATCCACTATGTCAAATTCTTTATCAGCGTAAAAACTCTAGATGGTTGAATAAGGAGTGGACTTTGCATCCTATCACCATTGCTGACGTGCAAGAGAAAATTCCACCATTTCCTTTGCCATTCAGACGCGGTAAATTACGCTATGGTGATCCATTGTAGAATCTTACAGAATGGATATAATGTATAAAATTGTATTATTTGGTTGTATTGTCTAAACCATTGCTTTATGTTCATAGCTAGGGAATCACGGGAGGTCACGGTGATAGCCTCCAGGCATGAAATGAGCAATCTTTTCTTTCATTATTGCGACATAAAAGAGGTACAGCATTGGCTCAGCCATGGAGCGACCCCAGCTACCCTAACCAATAACCTCTGAGAAGCTGGACTGATGGAGCTATTTTTGGCTGTAACCCTCGATGTCACTGTAGCCAAAATGTTAACCCTAGTTGACTCCTTCAGTGAGGAGGCCAAGCGTCTTTTCATGCACATGCATAATGTGCGTGTGAGTTTTGATATTGACGTTCGACTATTCACCAACTTTTTTAGCATTCCCTCTTATGGCCCTCTGGTAGAAGAAAGGTCAAAGAGGAGTTTTAAACACCAAAAGGAGATAGAGGAGTGGCTAGGGGTTAAAAAGGAACTAAAAGGTATCCTTACTAATAAAATCTAGCTGGATGTGGCTTATACCATTTATCCCCTCTTTCGAGCCTGCGCCTTCCAAAAGTTGCTTTCCCAGGGAAGAATCCTTACCATAGAGTAGGCTTGGGTCATGTGGGAGATTTTGGAGGAGGGAGCATGGTATAATTGGACCAGTTACCTTGCTGAAGGCCTGCAGGCTAAAATGGTCAAGCTTTGCAACAAGCTTGAGTCTCGTTTCAACTTGCACTTCACCTTTTTTATAGCTTGCTTTCGATGTTTTGCTAAATTCCTGGTGGTTCGTAGGGATGGGGTCTAAGTGTAGCAAGATCGTAACCATATTTCTAAACCATAGATTTCATAGGTTTTCTGCACCACCCAGTCGTAAAATCCCCCTGAATATATCGAGGATTCGCTTTCACTTATGACTAAGGATTTGGCAGTGCCTCCTGTGCGGGGCCAAGATAGCATGGGTGGGGTGCTCCCTTCTTACACCGGTAGTGCATCGAGAGGGAAATGCCTGGCAGAAAAAATAGTGAGTTCATCAATCCAGCTAAAAAAGCATCATCCAGCCATGGAATCTCCTGGCCCGACTGATGCAAAGGGAAAGAGGCTACGAATCAAATTTCACAAGAATGATCCTGTAGCTAATAAGTAGAGAGAGGTGTAATTAGTTTATATAATATGTACTACGCTACGTATAGACATCGTTGCGTCACGTAGCACTTGTAAAAAGTAAATAAGGTTTTGTTTTGGTTAACTGTGTTGTTTGACAGACAAAGGAAAATATGTAGAGGAGTTGACCCCTGAAATAGGGACCATAGTTTTACAACGTGGAGAAGGGGCCCCAGTTTTAGAAAAGGAGGCCCCTGTTACAAACATAGGCGACACACAGGTTCCTGTGCCTGAAGAAGAGGTGGAAGTAGAGGACGTCGAGGTCCGTTTGGACGAGCTGGAAAAAAAGAAGTAGTTAGTCACTGGTGAGTTTGACCTTTCCTTAGAGGGCAAACCTCACACTACTACCCTTGAGGGTTTTGTTGAATTGAGTTTTTCATTATCGTAATCATCTCAATTGCCCTTCACATCTACTGTACTATGTCTAAGTCATTACGTTCACTTAGCAGGCACTTCTGATAATAGCAGTGTGCCTTCGTCAGTGGCACCAACTCAGCATTGGGGTGAGACTCCTAATAAATTCACCTTTATAGAAGGCATCATGAATGATATGATCAACCGCCTAGAGTGAATCGATCTTGAGATTGGTACGTGACTATTATAACACAGGGATTGTTGGCATTGTGACATTGCATTATTTTGTTGCGCCTAACTGTTACTTTTCATGTTATAGGATCTTACCTCAAATGGGATCCCAAAGAGCCCGTTGACTTAGAAATTGCCCCTGAACCTTCACCAGAGGTGACTGAAGTACCATGCAACCTTTACGATGAAATGCATAAATGTGCATTACGCTTGGCCTGCTCTTTATGGGAGTGTTAAGACATCAACGAAGATCTTTGAAAGATGTTGTAGAAAGAAAAAAAGGAGAAGATGTTCTTAACTGGTAGGGTTGAGGACCTGGAGTCTTGAAATAAATTTTTGCAAGCTCAAGAGGCCAATGATGAGAATTGGTGAATAGCTGTGATTGACTACGCCCGTTATTAGATGGTCATTAGAAACAATGTCCAAGCCAACCGTGAGCTTATTGAGCAATGGATGCAAATGGATCTCCTAGCCCAGAAGAACCAAGATTGGAAGGATTTCATCGCAAGGGTCCAAGCATGGGGGCAGGAACAAAAGGACCACAAGCATGTGTAAAAGTAAGAAAGTGCCACCTACAGCCAACATTATAGGGATTCTGTTGTTGAAGCGTGGTCCCTCTGGCTATTCCTCGATGTCATCGGTGCTTCTAGAGCGTACAAAAAGTTTAAAGAACAAGTGACAATAAGCGTCTTTCCAAAGAGAGAAATAACCCTCCCTGGCATGGAAACCACTATTCCTTCCTTCTTTCCTAAACCACCCCGATGGACTCCTGTGGAAAAAGGGAAGGTTAAAGCTAGAACTGATTTAGGAGATGGAATTTGGTCTGAGCTTACCAAGGACAAGATCATGCAATGCCTATGGGTTGGCTTCAAACAAATTCCTTTCACGGCTGACACAGGACCATCACAGGTAAGTTGTAGGACTATTGTAATCTTGTTATGCATAGTTTTGATGGCGATGCTAACATGCGTTTTCATGTCAAATCGTAGGATCAACACGAAGAGGATCCTCATGAGGAGGAGTGTAATGAAGATGATGGTCCTCATGGCAAGAATTCCCATGAGGAAGAGCCTCACAGAGGGGATCGCCCCCATGGAGAGACACCACGCAAAGAAGGTCCTTTGGAGGATGATCTTCATGAGGCAAAGGTGGAGTCGAATGACACAGGTGGAAGTGGTAACAAAGGCGACGTGTGACGTGGCTATATTGGCCAAAATTTTGTTGTAATGAAATGGAGTAAAGGACAATGTTCTTTGATCTATAATAATTTTAGTTTTCATGAAGTGAAACATATTGTTAAAAGGATTACACATTTTAGGCCACTGCAGGTCGTTAATAATTTAAAGCCATTTTGGGCCAGGCCGTCGTAAGTGTAAAAGGATAAAGAAAATTGCTAGTTTTAAGCCATAGCAAGCCGCAACTAGTTTAAGGTCATTTCGGGCTAGGTCATCATAAGCGTAAAGTGGTAAATTACATTTGCGAGTTTTAGGCCATAATAGGCCACAACTAGTTTAAGGCCATTTCGAGTCGGGTCATCTTAAGTGTAAAGTGATAAATTACATTTGCCAGTTTTAGGCCGTAGCAGGCTACAACTAGTTTAAGGCCATTTTGGGTAGGGCCTTCGTAAGCATAAAGTGGTAAATTACATTTTCCATTTTTACGTCGTAGCAGGCCGCAACTAGTTTAAGGCCATTTCGGGCCAAGCCATCGTAAGCGTAAAGTGGTAAATTACATTTGCCAATTTTAGGCCGTAGCGGGCCGCAACTAGTTTAAGGTCATTTCGGGCCGTAATGCGTATGAAAAAAGTGTAATAAGAGTAATGCGAAAAGAGAGAGCGTAAATTACGTAACAATAAACGATGTGGACTAATGTGACATGTCATGCTAACATGTTCATTCACTAGCTCCGCAGCTACTTCCCATTTTTTTTTAGTTTTGGCGACAAGTATGGACGAGGAGGTTTATTACCCCATTCCTCTACACCACCATCTTCCTCCTGAAAAGGTAGTTCAGCCTAGATCAAGCTGTCATCAGCCACTGTTTTGGCCAATTCAAATATTGGGATAGGAGACTGATCTTCGGGGATTTCGATTTCTAAACCCTATTCCATTTCTACATTATTAATAGCCTGAGGGATCATCTTATCACCATGGATGATCACTTCCCCTCCTACGTAGGGCAAATGGATCTCCTGATGGATGGATGATGAGACTGCCCTTAGTTGAGCCAACCAGGACCTCCCCAAGATTAAGTTGAAACCAAGCATCTCCTTGACGATGATAAACACTGCGTCTGTGGGGAATTGGTCCCCCGCTATGAAGTTGATGTGTAATGTTCCTTTGACCAACACTTGTGCCCAATTGAATGACTTTAAACATGACATTGTTGTGGGACTGATCTGGTCGATCAAACCCAGTTTATCCACTATGGGGTATGGAATGACATTGGCAGCTGCTCCGTCATCTACGTGTACTCTCCAGATTCGGTATTGGCCAACTTAAATAGTGATGAACATAGGCGTTGTTGTCACTTAACCCTTCTCTGGGTCATCCTTAATGGATTCATCATGAAAATTCAGTAGAGAAGGCCGAGCTTGTTCAGCGGTGAGGGAAAGCATGATGGAGTGGATCGCTTCTTCATCCGCTAGCAGGCTCTCGTCCACGGATATGGATGTTAACATGCAAACCATGGCCTCATGATGCTTTTGTGATGTCATCAGCAAGTCATAGAGGCTCAACATTGTATTTTTTTGTTTCAGAGCCTGCTTAACTTGCATAAAAGTGTCAAGCAGATCACGTCCATGGTTTGGTTGTTTATCATCCTTCTCTTCTTCTATTCGTCCCAGGAGACGAATCTCTCGGGGAGGAACAATTTCTAGTTTAGGGTTGCATTTTCTTGGGTTGGGAGAAGATGGTTGCGTTTGCGTAGCATTGTCTTCTTTAGAGAGTGGGGCCAAGGGTGCCAAGGCGAGGGGCATAGGCTTGGGAAACCCCAACGTAATTCGGTCCTTGGTTATATTATCTATCATATGCCCTTCTCCTTTCCTGTTAGGTTGTGCTTGAGGCATCGACTTAGAGATTCACCCCTACGTAGCAGGGGCAACTGACTGCTTTGGCACCCTGATGACAAAGGGTGTCCTAGGTGTGGGCATGGGCTGACCTGTGGCTTTATTGATAGTGGGTTGTGGAACGAAGGTAGGAGATGGGACACAGAGAATGAAGGGTTATTGCTTAGCCACACACATTGATGTTGATGAGCTTATCGTCTGAGACAGGTGAGGAGGTACACGTAACACAAAGGGTTGTTTTGGTTGTGCTTGGCCATCGCCCTCTGTACCCACCACGTTGATAGTGTACCCTGTGTTATTTGTGTTTAACGGGTCTTGGTACACGTGCATGGATTGATTTTTTGAACGGACTGGACTACTGCTTTCTAAGACTAGTTTACCTTGATAGATCATGCATTGAATATCATCTTTCAATGCCCAGTAGTAATCTGTGTCATGACCACACGACTGTTGATAGTCACAGAAATGGTCCAGCCTAAAGTTTTTGGGAACTAGCTGTTCATTTGGCAAGGCCAAGGAGGGATTCTTAAGCAACTTACAATGTCGTATGTGGCATTTTAGACCTTCCTTGGACACCCTCTTATGTTGAATATGGCTAGTTTCCAGTAATTTCTTCAAAAGTTCTGAAAGCTTTATAGGTAGAGCTGCATATTTTGAGTGGTCTTTACGCTCAAAATTAGGCTTCGATTGCAAAAATGCCTCAGGGGCAAGTGGAGTTTCCTGGTCAGCGCTGTTTGAGCTAGTTGTAGGCTCAGCAGGCACCGTAGGTGCTTTCTTGTTATTATTTTTCTTCTTGGCCCCTTCGGCTACCGCTACTACAGTCGTTGTTGTAGCTTTGCCTTTGTCTTTACCCTTGCTGTGCACATTTTTATAGACCATATACGTTGGGTCTTTGCTAGCCTCTATTGCGTCTTGAATGCTCTTAGTCTGAGTGAAGGCTTGGCTAAGGGAGCAGGGAGTGAGGTAATATAGTTTGGACTTAATGAAGTCATTGACAGCCCCCTTGAAGATTGCTAATAGATGAGCCTCCGCGATGGGTTCACAGATTTCGTTCAACGTGGCGCTCCACCGCTGTATAAACTTTTGGACCTGCTCGAGCAGATCTTTCTTAACTCCCATGAGCTGATCCAGCGTGACTTCTAGTTTTAGGTTGTATTTGAAATGAGTCACGAACTGATTTAACAGCTCTTCCATGGTTGAGATGGAAGAGCGTGGGAGTGCTCGATACTAGTCTAAAGCTTTACCCGTTAGGGACATAGCAAAGACACAGATGATGGTGTGTGGCCATTGTTGCAATAACGACTCTAACCTAAAGGTGACTCGATGGGCATTAGGATCGCCTTCCCCATTGTATTTTGTAAAATGGGGGAGTGGCATCCTAGGAGGCAACGACAAAATAGGCACTGTTGGGCCAATAGGATCGTCATGGCAAAAATCCATGACCTGTATTATGTTGGAACCGACAGCCTTGAGGCATTTAACCTTCTCAGTAAGGGTCTAAATAAGCTGGAAGGCTTGATCCAGACCTATAGACGAAGAGGTTGTTTATGGAATTGTTGGATGAGCCACACTGGGTGGCAGGATAGGGGTGGCTGTTTAGCCTATGTGCAATGTTATCAAGACTGCCCTTGTAGGCAACGCCGCTTGTGACATCCACCACCCGGTAGGTGGTGCAAATGGGGCAACCACCGTTGACTGTGTCATGGGATATGTTGTTTGCGTGGCCGGGGACATAGAAAATGATCCTATAGTGGCGTTTAGGGTCTACGGGACTTAGTGCTAATGGTGAGTGAGATGGGACATCTACGTAGGTTGTGCTACAAGGGATGATGTGTTTGGAGCCCACCACACTATAGTGGCGGGACCTGTCGTGTGACCTAGGATGAATGTAGGTGTTGTATGTAATTGCAAGGTAGGTACTGTATTCACATACACTGACGTAGGCATAGGTATATGATGAAATGGATTGGCCAATTGTGGCTACGGAGGAATGATTTGTGAAGGGACACCACCTGGGAGGGTAGTCGGAGAGACAAGATGTTGATAGGACGCATGCGCCACACAGTCAACGATCATCAATGACAACGGCATAGTGACCATACACAACGGATTTACATGGGACGTTGTGGAGGGAGGGGCCACTGCAAAGCTAGCATGACTACCTCCCTCAGAATGGGAATCTAGATCCTCCTACCCATCATGAAGTGCTTCATCACGGAACAACTCTTCTCGTTGTTCTATCAATGCCTTGGCCATCAGCATTTGATCTAAGATCCACTATTGTTGGTCTGTCAAATGTATAGTGGCGTTAGGTGAAGGAATGAATTCCTTCCCATTGTAGTATATGAACTCGTATTCTCGTTTCTCTTCAAGTTCTTATGGATATATGGGAAAATTTGCCGCAAGTTTAGCACAGAGGAAATTGTAATGTTCCCTACGCTGAGCATGTCCCTCAAGCTCTTTATTTTGGAGCCTGAGGGATCAGTGCAGTCACACCGAATTGGTTGGTGGCTTGACCACAAGAAGCATAACTTGCAGTGTCCAAGGTTTCTTGAGGTTAACAATGTCAACAGTGGTGGTTGATGTAGCCATTCTCTACGTAGCTCGAGAGTAATGATGACAAGGATAAATATCACAAGGGAAAAGGCAAGCTAAGGCAAAAATGGGCTTTCTACCCTGCAGGATTCCAGAGGAATCATCGAAGTGACCAATCTGCACCACACAATCTTGTAAAAAACCATGGAGGTATTACATTTACGTCGATTGAAAATGGGTACAGAAAGCTTACAGGACTACCCATGAAAAGTGGATCAGAGGTTCAGGCCCTCCTTCTAGCACCAGAAAACTATAACAATGGAAAACATCGATCGTTGGAGATATCGAACGAAGTTCCGTGTACATAGTTCCAACCCTAGATCCGTGCAAGGGCCGTATTGAAGAAAATGAATCCAAGGTGCCCATCCTACAAGGGCACCTCATAGTCAATTATTATGTCATGCTCATTCAACCCACTTAGTCAGATAAGTTGGTTGAGCATCCATTGAAAGGTCTCAATGAGGGGGATTGTAACGACGGTCGTTCGAGATACCGAATGAAGTTCCGTGTACACAGTTCCAACCCTGAATCCGTGCGNCAAAACGATTGTAAAATCTATGTAAATAGGATGCAATAAATTGAATTTAGAGAATGTGCAATCCCGAGATCTGGGATTTAGCCTATAAACAAATACATTGAATACAATGATTGTAGGCAGACTTCATTTTAGACAAACCACATGCCAAGAACAAGAAAACTATTCAGAGATGAAACAAGCAAAAGGCCAATCTACTTTGTTCTAGCCAATCTAGGTGCAAGGTAGTCAAAATCGAAGCAAATTGTCTGCTAACTTGAAGTTTTTGATCGAAGGCTTTTGTTGGTCATCATCGATGTTCTTTCGATCGCTGATTCTCCTTTGTTCTTTCGCAAATCTTTGCCAAAAATTTTCAAAAATTGCCAACAACTACGAGCCAAAAAAAATTCCCCCCCCCCCCCTTTCCAACATTGTTCATCAGGGTATTTATAAGACTAGGGCTAAGAGAAAAACATGGTTTAGATGACGCATGTCCTAGGCCCACAAAATGCCATTGACCTAATGTGTTGTAGCTAAAGCTTGTGGCACCACGCTATGTTATGCTCTGAAGTATAGTGTGTCGCGATCTACCCTTGCTAGAGCTTCGGTAACAAACTATCCTATGGTTATGCTGTAATACACTAGAGAGCATATCATGGTGTAAGAACCGCCAATGCTTGAATTTTGTTCTCTCCATTGTTGCGATTAAATCAATTGTGTACTTGCGTTACGCTACATTACGCTACGTAGCATAACATGGCGTAACATAGTTAGCTTGTAGAGTTGAAGTGTTGTTGCTGCGCATCCCTCGTTTCTGTTTGATCCTTCTAGGGTCTATTACACTGCACTGCGTAGCGTAGCATAATAGGCCCTTAGCTAAAAAAAGAAAACTTGTTGAGATGTATCATTTGTTGGAAATCCTTGCCTAAGCTTCGAGACCTTGCTAAATCGTGGAGGCTTCGAAATTTCACGGTGTTTCACGAATGAGATTGTCAGGGGTAGGGAAGTACTCCCTCTCATTGCAATGTATGAGCTCATAACCTCACTTTGCCTCCAACTCTTGGTGATCTAAGGGAATGCCTACCTTCAGCTTTGCACAAAGGAAGTTGTATTTGTCTTTGTCGAGCACCATGTGCTTGGGAGATTTGTTACGAAGCCTAAGGGATTGCCTTTCCACAAAGATGGGGCCCCTAGCTCTAGGGATGTCGATTGTGAATTCCTATTGAATAGGTTAAACAACAACTGTGCCTAAGGTAGAGGTTGAAGAATCTTTTGGATTCATGCTACTATGAGAAAATGCAAAAGGTGCAACGCTGGAAAAGAAGCAGTTAAGTATAACAACTACTAAAAGTGAGTAAGTATAGAATTGTTAAAATGATAACTAAGTATGAGAGTGCTACTAGAAAAAGTATCTAACTTTGGTGCTATGCTTGCTACGCTATAGCTTACTATGCTCCTATGCTAAGGGCAAGCTACGCTCTTCCTAGCACACAGAGTTTAGGGCCCAAGTGCAAGAGATAAACTTTGGCTTCTGTCCTATGGGGCTCTAGGGGAATCGACAACTAGGACCAATCTAAACCAACCAGATCATAGACAACTACAAGGGTGTCACATCTACGCTAATTCGAAGCTTGTAATGGAGGTGTAGAGAGCATGCAGGACTACCACTGGACTTAGAAAGAAATAGCAAGGCCCTCCTTCTAACATAAGAAAATTGTGATGATCGAAAATGTTGGTGGTTGGAACACTGAGGGGTTCACAGGTGCATAGCCTCAACCCCACCTCTGCGTGAGGGCCTTTCCTAGAAAATGAAGGCAAAGTGCCCTAAACTATCTTGTTGATCAAATAGGGACTTTATTTATTGCAACTAAGGTACCAAGCACAAATGAGGAGGTGGCATGGTTAGCCCAAAAATGCAAGCATTGATGATGTTCTCAATAAAAATAAGGTTGACTAAGCCTAAGCATGGTGAAGTTTCTTGACATGAGAATAGTGGTGTGAGTATGCAAAGAACATGTAGAATAGCAAAAAATGTAGATGTGGTATTGAATGTCAAAGAAAATGACTAAGATGTAATGAAGGAAATGCTTAAAATGCAATGAAGTTTGAGAAGAAGAATGAATGGTACCATCCCAAACGAGGAGCATAGCAATTACAAATGACCCTTATGAAGGTATGTAATGTACAGACAGGTGTAATAGCAATGTAGCCAGAGTCTCTCAGATGTCTCAGGCTAAAGATTGACGTCCATTGCAAGGTCTATGCCTACTATGTTGGCTACAATGGTGTCCTATGGGCTTGCAGTGCTAAGTCAGATGCAAAGGTGTTACCAAGGTGTTGATACACTTTGGTGTATAGGGTGCTCAAGGTGCTTTAAGTGCTAGATGATGCTCTAAGATGCTAACTTCAAATATCCACTACTAAAATGAATTGCCAACCCCCTAGAGTGTGGAATGCAAGGGTATTTATAAGCTTAGGGTTAGCATCAAATGCAAATTAAGTGCCACATGGCAAAAGGATAGGTGGGGTTGCGCTAACCTTTGCTACACTCCCATTAGAACAACTGGTGGTACACTCTAGTATGCTTCACTAGATCTTTAGAGACTGCCAGACTTTGGTTGCACTGCTACGACTACATGTGCCAAGACCGCAATGTACTTGCAAATAATGCAAAATAATGCAATTTGGAGGCTATGCTTTAGGACTACATTCTCCCATCTTTCAAGTGGAACTAAGCATAGGTACAATTTTGGGACATAGAGAGGGGGTACAAAATGAGTGCAAGTTGCTAATCCTACTTGTCATTAGAGTGCTGGAGCTAGAATGAAGGCCTATGCCAAGCTCTGGAAGCTTTTGGAGGTACTTTCGTGTTGCTATGCTAGCTACACTCTGGAGCATAGCACAACAGTTGGGTAATTCTTATGAAAACTGAATACCAGTGCTGCTATGCTTGCTACACCAGAGAGCGTAGTAGGATGGGAAAGAGAGTGTAGCATCAACACTTAGAAAAATTTGGCAAAAATTATAGCTCTTGTTCCTACTACACCAGCCATGCTCAAGAGCATAGCAAGGGTGGTAGCTTCAGGAGTTAGAAAATCTACCAAATACCACTTCCATGCTAAGCTAGCTTGACAACTTCTAACTCAACACTAGTGCAGACTGGCTGCTAAAGTGCTGCTACACTGGAGAGCATAGTAACAAGGAAGTAAGCATAGCAAGACACTTAGAAAAATTTTTACAGCTACTATTTAACACTTACAAAATTTTGCAGATCTGGTTGTGTTGCATGCTATACCAACTATGCTCTAAAGTGTAGCCCTAGCAATGGGATCATGGGTCAAACACTTAGAAAAAAATTTTCCTTGTGTTGAACATTATGCAAATTTTCCATTGAAGTGTTGTTACTTGAATTTGATGGTGTTTTAGCGCATGTCTTATTATACTCCATGGCTAGGTTCTTAGGATACAACCAAGTAAGGATTAACCTAGAACATTAACTATATATGACAGTCATAACCTCTTAGGGCACCTTTTGTTACACCATGATGTCCTTTGGTCTAAAGAATGTGGGAGCCACTTATCAACAAGTAATCACCTATATCTTTAGCGATGACATGCTAGGATTTCTAAATGACTACATAGAAGATATAGCCATTATGCCCAAAATGGCCAGTTTCCATGTGCATGACCTTGACCTTGTGCTAAAATGATGTTTCAAATATGAACTTAGGCTTAATCCCAGGAAGTATGTCTTTGATGTCAAAACCAGTAAGATGCTTGGCTTTTGTAGTATCCAAAGCAAGAATACATGTTGATCCTAATAAGGTTAAGGTCATATCCAACTTGGCAATACCAACTACCCTTAAGGAGCTTTGGGAGCTATAAGGTAGATTACAATTTATCTATAGGTTCATCACCAAACTTACAAATAAGTTACAACCTATGGAACACTTTCTTAAGAAAGGAGTTCACTATGAGTGAATGGCACAATGCCAAGAAGCCTTTGAAAACCATAGGCAAGAGTTGGCACCACTACCCATGCTCTATCTATTACAAAAGGATAAACCTTTTTATGTCTACTTTGTTATCTCTAACACATCCATTACCTCTCTACTTTGTCAAAAATGGGATGATGGAGTAGAGTTACCTGTATAGTATTTAAGTCATGCATTGATTACCTATGAGACCCAATACACTGAAGTGGAGAAGTATTGTCTGGCACAAGTCTTTTCATTGAAGAAGTGGAGATACTACCAATTTATGAGCCAAGTCAACATCATCTACAAGGACAACGTGCTTAGAGCCATTATGACTAATATCTATGAAAGTAGCCATATAAACCATTGAAAAGCCATAACAACAAAGTTTAACTTGCATTACATCTCTCAAGCCTCAACAAAAGGTTAAGCTATAGCTGCACAACCTACCATTTCCCCAACAGAGGATCATGTAGCCATTGACCCTAAGTTCCTCGATGAGTATGTCAACATCACTAGTGACATACTCAAGAACTATGAGGTAATTATGCACTTTGATAGAGCTTCAACTACCCATCAGGCTAGTGCAGCCACCTTTATAAAATTCCCGTCCAGTGATATCCACCCCTTTTCTTACCATTTTCAATTCCCATCTACCAACAATGTGGTGGAATATGAAGGATTGATTAGGGAAATGATGGTAGCTTGTGACCTAGGAATCAAACATCTAATGATTAAAGGTGATTCACAACTTGTGGTTAACCAAGTAACAGAGGTTTATGCATGTAAAGCCAAACATTTGCAACCTTACTGTGACCTAGGAAAGTAACTAATGCAACAATTTACAGATGTTAATATCCAACATATACCCTAAACCAAAAATGCACTAGCCAATGCCATTGCAACTTTAGCTCTCAATGTGATGTGTCATGTATTTAGCAAGTTACCTTCATTAATCGTGAACTATGCTATTCCCATCATGTAAAACACTAAGGACAACTTCATAGCCTCTATTAGTACCACTCCTCAAAAGGAGTGGTATGATGATATCAAGTTTTACCTTATGCATGATGAATCTCCATAGGGCCTGACTACTTCTCAAAAGGATGTTGTATGTAAAAGATCAAAACAGTATATCACCATACATGATAATAGATTATGTCAATGGTCCTATGATGGCATATTGTTAGTCTACGTAGGCAACACCAAAGCCTGCACAGTCCTTGAGCAAGTTCATAAGTGCGTATGTGAGGGACATATAGGACCTAGAGCCATGGCTGCTAAAATTAGATTACAAAGCTATTACTAACCCTATATGAAGATCAATTACCTACAAAAGGTCAAAACTTGTAATACTTATCAATGACATAGCAACCTAATACACATGCCACCAACTAAGTTACACACTACTTAGATAACTTGGCCATTTTAATGATGGGAATTGAACACCATTGGACCTATAACACATAAGTCTTCCATAGGATAGCTTTATCATCACTACAACAAAATACTTCACAAAGTGGGTTAAAGCTATTCCCCTAACGAAGGCAACATCTCAACAAGTTTGTAGATTCATACTTGATAACATAGTAGCCCGTATCGGCATACCTATGATCATCATCATAGATAATAGATCAAAATTTAGTAGCTAAGAAATGCAAACCTTTTGTCAAGACCTAGGCATTAAGCATTTATTTTCATCACCATACTACCCTCAAGCCAATGAACAAGTTGAAGCTAGCAACAAGGCCATCATAAAAAGGATGCTAACCAATAGTAGATGCAAGTGGCATGAAAGGCTTATCCATGCACTTTGGGCCTACTAGAAAACCTATTAAATTGCAACTAATGTAACCCCATATAGCCTTGAAACACTACAAAATTTTGGGTCTTGGCATCTCAACTACAAATTTGGCCAAGTGTCAAAATGATGGCACTTTACCCAAATTTTTCTAAGTGTTGAGTGTAGTTAGCTCCAATTGTCAAATTTGCAAAAATTTTCTAAGTGTCAGAATAATGGTACTTTCTACAAAGTTTTCTAAGTGCTGGGACCATGCTTTCCACTACAGTAGAGCATAGTCAACTTCAACATCCAATTTTCTACAATTTTGGCTAAGTGACAGAATGATGAAACAAGTTGCAAAAAAATTTCTAAGTGTTGTACTACACTCCTATTGCCCCTACTACACTCTAGAGCATAGTTAGCATAGCCAGCATGGGATACCAATTTCACAAAAAATTTTCTAACTATTGAGTTACATGTCCTGCGCATAACACGGGAAGAGTGTAGCAAGATGTAGAAATTTTTTTAAATGTTGTGCTACATTTCCATTGCCCCTGCTATAGCTAGCACCTCAGTGCTAGTTTTCCCTAAGTGTTAAGCCAAAATTTGTCAAGCTAACTGACCATAGAAAAGGCATTTGGCAAATTTTCTAACTCCTGAGGCTACCCCTCCTACTATGTTCTAGAGCATAGCTAGTGTAGCAAGAACAAGGACTGTAATTTTTACTAGATCCTTCTAAGTGTCCATGTTATGCCCTATCCCTAGGTAGTGTCCCATGTCCTACGTAACATGGGATGAGCGTAGTAGCCAAAGTTAGAAAACTTTTTGAACTTTTTCTAATCACATCTAGACTAAGAAAATTTTCTAAATTTTTCTCGTGGTCCCACCTACTGCACTACCACGTGGCACCCAATCTGCATTTTGGGGTAGCCTTGGCCCTATAAATACCCTTGCGCTCCAATGTTTTAGGGGGTTGGCTTTCATTTTTCACCAATTAGTAGTTGGCACTTTCATTTGGCATTTGGCATCTTGGCACTTAGCCCCGTGGGCAAACGAGACCCAGAGCACATCACATTGACAAAGAGGCATACCTACATTACATGGTACACTGTAGCCCCATTGTAGCACTACACCGCATAATACACTATGGTCCCATTATAGCTATACACCACATGGTACACCACAATGGCCAACCTAGCAAGCATGGTTCATCATGACGAGTGCCAAAATTCGTGGCTTGACATCACCAAGACTGTGACTATGCTCCCACTATGCCTATTGTACACTGTGTACCTTCTAAGACCCTTTTAAAGTTAACTACACTCCCATTTAGGGTGGTGTTCCATTTCTCTCTCCTATTTCTAGCATTTTATTGCATTTTTCTTATATCTTTTCACACTTTTTCATGCATCGTCAAGCTGTACTATGCTCAGGTGGTAGTCTCCTCAAGTTGACACTCTCATTTTGGTCAAAACCCTTAGCTACACTCACCCCCATTCTGTGGCTATGCCCCACACTTAGCACCATGAAGCATCACTTTGAAACTTAACACCATTTTCATGTTGTTTGCATTTGCATTTCGACTAACCACACCATCCCCTGGTTACATCCACTACCTCAGTTGCAATTGGCAAAGTCCCTATTTGATTGAAATACTGTTTAGGGCACTCCGCCTCCATTTCTAGCAAGGCCCTCACGTAGTGAGGTTAAGATTATATGTCCATTAATCCCTCCGTGATTCTAGCCACTGACATTTTTGGTCATTACAGTTTTTGGCACTAGAAGGAGGGCCTCCTATTCCTTCTGTGTTCAAGGGTAGTTTGGCTTGCTTTCTGCACCTCTGTTACTAGTTTTGAGCTAGTGTAGACATAACACCCCTATGGACTTGCCACGACAGTAGTTGGATCATAGGCCTACGTAGGAGCTATTTCATGATTCAGTTGGTATAGATTGGTCCAAGTTGTCGGTTCCCTTAGAACCCCACAAGATGAAAGCCCAAGTGTATCCATTGTGTTGAACTCTAGATGCTCTAGAGAGTGTAACAAGTTCTCAAAGTGTAGTGAGTGTAGCACCAAAGTTAGCCATATTTAGCAGCTTTCACAGTTAGCGTTTTTTCTGCATTTCCATACTTAGCATTTTTTCTACATTTTCATACTTAGCATTTTTTCTATAGTTTTACACTTAGTCAATTTTTTGTAGTTTCTATACTTAGTCATTTTTTTGTAGTTTCCACACTTAGCCATTTTTTTACATTTTTATATGTAGCCATTTTTCTGCTACCAACAAACTTAGTCATTTTTCTGCAATTTTCAAAGTTAGCCATTTTTTGTAAACATCAACTCTCACAACTCGATCTATGAATATGAATCTAGATCAACCTTCCACATCAATGTCTAACACATTTAACACCACCATCCACCCAAAGTGTGCCATGCTAAGCCAGGAATAATACAATTTTGTTTGTGCCAAAATCCAAGTATGATTACTAATGGATTACCTTGACTTGGAGGTACAACATGACTACAAACAAGTGCACCAAGATGGATGGGAGTACAACCCCTCCTTGTTCGACATAATCTCACTCACGGAGTCCTACCACCAACTATTGTCCTAACTCATCCATGCAAATGAGCATGATGCAAGAACAGCCTATGAGGAAGCCTCACAGGAGGAAGAAGATGAGTTTAAGGCTCGCTCTAAATGTGAGAGCCTCCTCTACACCATCTTCCAAGAACCGCTCCCTAGTACAACCCCTCCTCAGTTTGGTCCACATGTCCTCTCCAAGATGGTGACCATGCCAATTCAGCCATCCTTGCAAGTGACTGCTACATTTTTCCAACCCTATGCTCCCACAGGGGCCACCTCCTAGCCCTAGATGACTTAGGCATCCTGTCTCATCAACACCTACAGCGTCCATCCAACCCACTCATGTGTGGTCCACCTTAGTCAGTGTGTCCATCCCTCGGCCAACACATCAACTAAACCTATCTGCTACGATGTTAAACTAGTAATGACTGTCTACTACAACATTAAACTGGCAAACTCCACAACCAATAATCTGATCCTATGCTATGCAACCAACACAAGCCCAACCAATGCAACTAGCTAGCACATCCCCAAGCTTGGATCAGGCATTCCAACTGATCCAAAGTTTGATAGAGGAGATCAATGAACTTAAAGTCTCCTCCTCTAAAATTGTCAAGGTGATGGACTTCTACTAGGATGACCCCATAAGTCCTATAGTCCCACCCTTGACTCTCCCAATTGGGGTCCTACTACCTCAACTCATCAAGTATAATGGTAAAGGGGACCCCAACGCACACTTGGTTACATTTCAATCTGAGTGCCTACTCCTTCAAGCCTGGTCGCACATCATCATGTGCATGTTCCCCATGTCACTCACTAGCAAGGCCTTAGACTAGTATTGTGTGCTACCCAAGGCCTCCATCTCTTCTTTGGAGGATCTCATAAGCCAATTTTTCATGCTTCAAGTATGACTAAAGCCTAAAGTAACCCTTAACCAACTCATGCAAGTCAAGTAGGGGCCCCTAGAGCCTGTGCCAAAATTCCTCCAACGCTAGAACGCCACATTGAGCGAAATGCATGAACCCCTAGTAAAGACACACCTACTGGCCATCTTCAAGGGTATAGTGAATGACTTCATCAAGTCCAAATTGTATTACCTAGCCCTGAAATTCCTCAAACAAGACTTTGCCCAAATGAAGGGCATAAAGGAGGCAACACAAGCTAGCAGTGCCTCGACCTACATGGCCTACAGAAATCAACATGCGTGCAAGAAAAATGCAATAGTGGCAATAGTGACCACAAGCACAAAAGTAACGAACTAGGGCCGAATCGCCAAGCAGCCCAAGACCCCAGCTCACAAGGCCACCAACTCTGGCATCAACTCACCTACATTGGCAAGGGCCACCCCAAGGCCCAACTTTAAGCATAAGGATCACTCAAAGTATACACGACTACCAATGGAACCCTCTAAACTACTAGAGTAACTCCTAAATGCTGGGCAAATCCAATACAAATATGTATCAAAGATTGTCCACCAAAAACATGATAAGTACTATGAACTACTTAGGAATCCCACCTTAGCAATACTGAATGAGCCCCTAGTCCCACAACATTTCAAGCTGAACAAATACCATCATTACCACAAAATGTCTTATCATAGTATAGACAACTATCATGCTTTGCAAGACCACTTGCAAAGAATGATAGAATGGGGCCAACTGATGCTCGATGAAGTGAGCCAATCCAATGTAGATGATGCCCCCTACATCATAAACTTCATCAATGTAGGTGGTAAGTCTAAACCTACGAAACAACCTTTTGTCATCCATGTGCCTTCTAAAAAGGCAAGGATCCCCTTGACCTCCATAAGCAAGAGGCCTTCATTTGTTATCAAAGTGCCACCTCGAGTACCTACAACATCCTTTGTGGTCAAGTCCCATAGTAATCATCTGCTAAGATGTTAAACTAGCAACCAAACCAACCATCTGCTAAGATGTTAAACTGGCATGATGCAGCAACAACAATCGTTAAGCAACCTTTCATCATCAAGGTGCCACAACAAGTTGGCCGTACAACAACTCATAAGCCATCATTTGTCATAAGGGTGCCACGACATGATGGCCCCTCACCTACTTGAAGCCTAACAGTGGGCAACATCTCAATCCCTCCTCCTTTAAGGGCTGACCCCACTAGCAACCCAAGTAGGCCTACTAAATGGTATCGCAAGAGGATGAACGAGCACCTCACAACCTCCATGCTTGAAGCAAAGGCCACAACTAACAAACAACAACTGAATACTAAGACCCCTACCCCCAAGTAGGCCAAGAAACCCAAGTCCAAGTCCCCTCCATGAGAGATCCATCTCTCAAGCCACATGGAGGAAGTCAAGGCCAACACAATGGCTAACAATAAGGACTTTGTAGCTACACTAACCCAGGTGAAACAAATGCTCAAGTAAAAGAACACAACATTGAGCTTGTATAACCTAGTCATGACCTAATCTACTCACTACCAAGCATTGTCTTGGATGTTGGCCTTCATTCCTATTACAAAGGACATCCCTACAGATGAGAACACCATCCATGCAATGATGTTACCCCCTGCACCACAGAAATCAGGTTCAACATCCCTACCATTTCACAATGATGCAATCAAGATTAACCCTAAACAAGGGAATGTCACTATAGCTCCATTGTCCATTTGCATACTTGTTGGGCAGTGCATGATCTGCAAAGTGCATGTCGATGATGGTGCAACAATAAATGTAGTCCTATACTCTATCATCGACAGGCTAAGCCTGGAAGAAGAAATCAAGCCAACCAAAATTGCATGTATAACATCCTTCAATGGATCACACATCACTATCAGGGGTACAATCAACTTAGCCTTCATGGAGGAGAGCAATTTCCCACTAGTGCAAATTTCACTATCATAGAGAAGATGTCAGGCTTCAACCTGATCCTAGGCAGACCTTGGCTAGCCCAACTATGGGTCGTCTCCTCTCTCATCCATTAAGAAATCCACCTTCCATACAAATGTGGTCAAGTTATCATCCATGGTGATAACATCCCCCCTTTGGGTACCCATAACATAGATAGGGTGTAAGTGTCGGAGGTGAAGTTTCTTGGTGATGCACCTACAACAACCAATGCAACGCCTAAGGCTTACACACTCAATTGAGTGGTTGAAGCCAATAGCCTCCTAGAGGATCCTAATCCATGCCTATTTAGGAAGAAACTACATGTCCAAGACTTTCCCTTGGCCAAAAACACGTTAAGCGCCATCTTACCCCTTGCCTCCATTGGTCATGCATTTTTTATTTTTGCTTGCATTGCATTTGTTCATTTTCACCTGCTTGCCTAGTTTACACACTGCTTTGCTTTGTTTGTGCATCCATCCACTTAGCTTACGCATTGCATTTGAAAAAGATCAAAAACACATAAAAATCAAAAAAGAATCATAAAACTACAAAAACACATGGCCCGAAAAGGCCTTAAATTAGCCCATGGCCCAGAATGGCCTAAAACTATCACTTTTTGCATTACTTTCCTTTCATTTGTGCATTTTAACTTTGTTTACGACAGGTGCCACTTGATGTTATTTTTTCTAGTTAATTTTTACAGGATCTTACAAGCACATAGCATGACTATGCATGTAATGTTGCACCTCACGCAAGCAAGGTAAGCACTAGTTTACTAATACTATAAACTGGCATAGCTCATTTCTAGGCTATGATGTTAAACTGGCATCCACAACACACCCGTTCACTATGACATTAAACTGGCATAGCAAGTTCACTATGACTATAAATTGGCACAGATCATCCTTGGGTCATGACATTAAATTGGCACAGATCATCCTTGGGTCATGACATTAAATTGGCACAACAACTCATGTGATACAACATTAAACTAGCACACAATAGTCTACTAGGACTATAAACTAGCACTCCACAGTCTTCTAGGACCTTAAACTGGGTTTGCACACTTACAACATCATCACCTCCCACCATTCTGCTAATCTTTTGAAGCACCTGCCATCGGTGTGACCTTTGGGACTTGCAGCATCATCACCCTAGCACATTCACTGGCTTCCTAAGCACTTGCAACTGGCGCAATTTTTTGAGCATTTGCAACATCGTCACATCTAACACTTACAAAATCTTTACATCAAGCAATTTATTTTCATCTCATGTTTTGTGGTTTTCTTATCTTATCAGAGTTGCGTTTGCAAGATGAAGCCCCAGAGGCAATCATGCAAAGATGCATCTCATCATAGCAGTAAGTCACCACATCACTCTGATGTGCATGATTGGGCTAGCAAAGCTACTCAAGAGTGCACATCCCTCTCCATCTCATTTTAGCCTATGCACATTCACTCTCGCATTTCCTTGCGTGCAAACCCTCTGTCTGTAACTAGAATGCATAAGGTATTTTATTTCATATATAGGATGGCTTTGCAAAAACCCATTAAGTGTTTGATATTTTAACAATTCAAGAATGTTCTTGCCTTTAAGCAACATAGATAAGGTTGGAAATTCTTCCATTTAGAGTAGCATTTAAACAATAGATTACTATTGTAGTTAGCAAGGTTGCTAAAATGATAATAACAGTTCTAAGGGGAAAAAATCAATCTGATATGGCCAAGACAATAAAACAAATAATAATCAAATGTTCAAAGGCATGGTAATTAGCCAAAACTATGCACATAGCCTACAACTTAGAAGAGAAAAAGCTTTAAGAACTTAAGGTTCTATGTTAATAGCCAATTCATGAACTAAAAATGGATGAAATTGTATCAACAAGAATCACAGAGAAATTAGAAAAAAAATTATAAGGGGAGCATCATCTTAGGGCATCAAACAAAAATAAATTCCTATTTCAGTCACTACAAACTTATGCAAAATATATTATCATTAATGGCAATCAAACTGCAACAAGGATTTGGAAGGCTACTACTACCATGAAAATGTTAAAGGTAATGCAAACAAGAAACCCTTTCCAAATTTGTATCCTAGATGGCAACATGAAAATACTTCGCGATGAACTAGAGATAAACATGGAACACAAGCTCAGTTGTGGTAATGAAAACAGGCCACAAGGAATAGTGGAAAGATGACCATCAAGGTGATGAAAGTGTACAGATGGTATTGTTGCAAGAGTAGCATATTCACCGATGGCAAGGGCAAGCAACAATTATGCAGCTCTTCCTATGCCATTGCCAACAAGCACTCAACCATGAAATCTACCATTGATGACGAAGGTAGGGTTCTAAGACTCCACCAGTAGAGGTCTCCATGTCCTTTGTGGCTACAAGGAAGAGATAGCAATAGGATAAAGAAAAATGATGGAATCACCTCTTAACGTAAAATGGAGGCAACATGATTTGTGATACAGTGCACATGGCACCTATGAACCTTACAAAATGATGATACATCAAACGTGATGTATAATGGTGTGCATAAATAGTTTTCCTACCGAATATTATCAAAGATTAAATTACATTTGCCAAACTTTCAAATGAAAAAAAGGAGGGTAGGGTTTAAGTTTTGAGAAAGAAAGAATTTATAAATATCTAGTAAATTTAATTTTTGAAAATTGAAATTTTTCATCTCTCCTTGATATTTGTGATGACAACTTGCCAACTATAGCATGTTTTTCTCTTATTTTTATAACTTCCTATGATGTTTGTTACCAAGGAAACACTTGGCAACCATAGCTCAAATTTCTAATAACTTCCTATGGAAGTTATAACTTCTAGGGTGGTTATAAATTAATCCTGTAGATATTTGTAATGCCCTTAACTTTTCATGATTACTGTAAGTATCCAAGGCCACTATAAAAGGGCTTCAAAGGTAGAGTAAAAAAAAAGAGAAGAGAAGACTGGGTGAGGCAACTTGAAGATTGCAAAAGCATGGCTTACTAAAGACATCAATTTAGCTTCTTTGTTATAATTCTATGAGTTCATTCTTTCCCATTTTGTTTTAGTTTCTTTTGTAATGGTTTAGATAGTATCGTGCTTAACATTTAGCTTTGGGATTTTAATTTTCTTTTTCTTTTTTTGTAGGTTGTTTTTATAGCTCTGTTTTTGCACAATATTATATTTCTATTAAGATTTTCCATAGAAGAGCTTATGTTGTTGAAAAGCATCAAGAGCAATTTAATAGTAATGTTTTAATAAAATTTCTTGTCTTGAGAATAGAGAACCTAGGAAAATCTTTGGTATTTTGAAACAACTAAAATAACTTCTTTATTTTTGAAGTGTATTACCTTGGTATTTCAATCCAAAAATTATCAAATTTTTTGAAAGCTCTGTTGAATGCAATCTTTGACAACTATTAAGTAGCCAAAATAGAGACTTGTACTTTGCTATTTAGGTAGTGATTTTTGGTAGTATAATAAGATTGTCTTTATGAAATTGCTTGTTGAGCTCAAAAATTTTGGAGAATTCATAGTTATTAAATTAGGAATAGTTCTATTGTGAATTGTTTCTTCATGTCAATTTATCTTGCTTAAATATTTGAGATTTCACACAATTCTACTTTCTTTTCTTTCTCTTTCTAAATCCATTGAATCTTGCTCTATTTTTAGTTGTCTTGTGGAACCTTCTTTCTAGGGAAAATTAGAAGCAAATTGGCATAATTGTGCTCAAAATTTTTTGCAAAATTTTATTTGTTACAAGTAACATACTATAAGGACCATATAGAATAAGTGATTGAACAAGATAGGAATCTCCAAAAACTCATAGTCTGTGATAAAGATAGTTGAATCTCTTTTATGAAAGTCAATTATAGTTATATATGAAACCCAACCATTTCAACATTCACAACAGCAAACACATACTCACATTTAGTTCATTACATAACCACTGAGTTTATTTGTAGGTATCTGGGCCTTGGTGTTGCCAGAGACCAACAAGCACCTAAATCCTATTTGAAGAACACCTTCGATCTTGTGACTTTTCAAGATCATGAGACCTAGAGGCAACCCCATGTTGGTAGTTTAGTTCCAAATGGTCACCAACAGTTCTATGAATTGACATGATAGAATGGACTTATAGAATAGAAATTTGACTCTAAGAACTAGCTCTACAAGCAAATTGACATGGTGAAAGATGATGTGGAAGAACTATTTCATAGAATCATTTTTTGGTTCTATGAGCTAAGGTGATCTAATGATGATGTGGCTTGTAGAGTATTTTCATAGAACCAATTTTTGGTTGTACAAACATAAGCTAACTTGATAAAGCTTACATGGTAAAGCTTGTTTGTAGGATGAAAATTCCACTTTGCAAACTAGTTCTATAGGCTGACGTGGTAGAACCATTTTTGAGTTTGCCTGTAGAATAGAAGTTAGCTTGATAAACTGATTCCATGTTCTAATATGGTAGATTGGAAGATGAGCTTGTTTGTATAACTATTTTTTATCTCTTCAAACCGCTAACATGGCAGAGGTCACTTGTAGAACTATTTTCTACCTCTAAAAATCTCCTTTGAACTAATTTGATGTGATGCTAGTGTGGTAGATCTCTTTCGTAGAGTGAAAATCTAACTATACGAACAAACTCTACAAGCTGACTTGGCATGATGCTAACATTGCAAAGCACACTAAACTCTTCTAATGTTGCAAATGAAGTTTTTCTTTTCCATGAGCTTGAGAATCTTCATCGAGATGTGGACATGGCAAGTGGTGATGTGGCAAAGCATGTTGAGCTCTACTAACATGATAGATGAGGCTTCTCATTTCTAATGAACTTTAGAATCTTCACCTAGATGCTAACATGATGAATTAGATTCTCAAAGCTGACATGGCTCATAGAACTATTTTGTAGAGCTACTTTTTGATTCTATGAACTTGTTCTTTATAATCACTAATATGGTAGATTAGAATACTAATGTGTCTTGTAGAACTTCTTTGTAGAATCAAATTTGAGCTCTACATACCTCCTTTATGAGCTCGCATGGTAGAAACAAAAATGAGAGTGTTTGTGGAGTTGAATTGTAGCTTCTCAAATTGTCTTGATGAGCTAACATGATAGAACCATCTTGTAGAGCTATTTTTTTAGTTCTATGAGCTTCCTCTATGTGCTAACATGCCAAGACTTGTTTTAGCTACTTTATAGAGCCAAATTTTAACTCCACAAGCAATGTCCTTCCCCTACCACTAACATGGTATAAGATGATGTACCTTGTAGAGCTTGTTCGTAAAACCAATTTCTAGTTCTACATGCATAAGCTAACACAAGAGCTTACATGGCAAACCTAGGATAAAGCTTATTGGTAGAGTAGAGTTTTAGCTTTGTGAAATAGCTCTATAAGCTGATGTAGTAGATGAGAAGAGTGCAAATAGCTTTTTCATTTTCCATCTAAATGGAAGATCAATGTTCTAGCTGACTTAGAAGCTAATATGTTAGATGAAACTTTTAGATGGGACTTTTCCATCTAGATGAAAATGCTCCTAGCTTACATTTTTGTTGAATCCAAACACTGACGTGGAATGCATAAAACATTTTTATAGGCTCACTATTTCAATGATTGATGTGAAAAATGAGAAAAACACAAATAGCTTTTCCTTTCTTCATTTAGATGAAAAAAATTTGCTGCTCCAAGTGAATATTAAAAAGCACCCCCATCATTCAAAATAGCCTTTAAAATAGCTTTTAAGATAGCTTATATGGTTGTTTAAAATAGATTTCATCACATAGAGAAATAAACCACTAATTCAAGCTACATTGTTATTCCATAAGCTTTTCCACAAGAATCCAAAAATCATTTTTTGTGCTTGTACACTCTCTTTCAATCAGTGAGCCTTTACTTTCAAGCTTAAATTCTATGCTTCATTCATACTACAACTTCTTCCAAACTTGGCTTTAAGCTTTCTAAACTTGAAAATCGAATTAGGATCTAAGCTTCCCATTCAATTAATTATAATCCCTAAATTATTTTGAAATACAAAGTCCCTTTCTTATTAATATATTAAGCTAAATCAAAAACTAAAAACTTTTAACCTTACTCCATTTATGGCCAAAATGTAACAACGACATCGAATTTGGTAAAATTGCAACTTGGATAATTTTCAATATAGTAGATGAACTAAAATTTAACTTAGTTTTTGCAAGATTTTATCAATCAAATTAGAGATATATATTATAAATATATCACCAACTAGCCTACTACCTTTTGTTTGTTATTGATACTAATCCTCTTATGTAGTCGTAATTGATCTCACCTTGTAGTGAACAACTACTAAATCCTCATTAATACAAACCATGAGCTCATAGATTTGTTGTGCATAGGAAATAAGTGCTCCATAAATTCATCATGCATATATAGTGGATTATCTCTTGTAATGTAAGTGGGCACTCTTTATATCTATAAATTCACTATGCATAGGTAGTAGATGATCACTAGCTACTAGCCATGATGCTCAAAAAATAAAGCTTAAAAAGGAGTTAAGCTGGCATTTACAATATAGGATCTACACTAGCAAAGAAAGTACTTGGTATGAAGATCTTTGAAGATAGAAAAAGAGAAAGTTATGGTTATCTCAAGAAAAGCATATTGTTGATCTTTTTATTGGATTATTAATCTTAGGTACTAAAATTGAAATTTTATTACATCTATAGATTCTCTAGAGCTACTTAATATTAAAAATAGACATTCCTAGTAATATTATAAATAATACAACAAAATTTGCAATTATAATATTCCAACTATGTTTTTATGTTTAAATGTAGGAGATTGTAGGAAAATGTGGTATTCATCTTCAATTCTATTTGTATTGCAAATCAATATATTCATTATTTATGATGAATTTTGCATCATATGCTTACTTCAATTCTTATTAGATAAGATCTTATTCATGCTCTCATAATTGTGCATCATAAGTGATGTGTAATAATAATAGATAAATAGTTAATATTGAAACTAAGTTTTCATTTATCTCCAATAAGATCTTCTATATTTTTTTTAACTAGTTTCAAATTTTCTTTCATGGAATTTTTTTGTATATAAATTAGTGTAGCCCACTAGAATTGAACTTGTGATTGGTTTTCTAGGCCAAGGCTCTTATATCTAAGCTAATACTATTTAAATAAAAAAACCTTTCTTGTATATTTTCCTAGATTTTCTTAAATACTATTTGTTTTACCAATTTCTAAACTTGATCAAGATCATAATACAAAATGTACTCCTTAATATTCTATCTTTTATCGTAATTTCCTCCATTACTTTTTTTTAGAGTACTTTATCTAGTGAGAATTTAGAAAGATTATTTGGCAAGGGGAGATGTCAAGAACCAAAAATAATTGAAACATAGGTACACCCCAAGATTTATAGAAGTTTATAATTTAATGTTACTTAGTAGAATCAAACGTATGAATTGGGGTTATTAGGCTAAGACCTGCAACACTAGGCTTACACCTCATTATTAGGATTTAGAAAGATTATAGGTGTAAGCTATAAACTAATAAAGAGATTCAATTTCTAATGGAATTATCTATGTTTCAAGAATTATAATATCATATTATGTTTCTTTCTTGACTTTGAATTCATTGATCAATAAAAGCTTTTGAAATTTTTCTATCCATTTTTAATATTTACGTGTTATAGTAAGACTCCATACAATCGACCCATTGTTAGAATATAATCGTAAAGCATGTGTAAAATCATTAGTTTCTCATTAACAATATACGAAGAGATGAATAATTGTTAATAAATATATGTAATAGTTTGTGAATAGTCATGACTTAATTCAAAGAATATAACCTATGAATTCAACTATTCTCATTCCATCATCATGATACATAATCAATTGTACCATATAAAGAATAAACATGAATAAGGAAAGAAAAAAAATATGTAAAAAATACATTTGAGGCTAAAGAAGAAAAAGAAGAAGAAATAATATAAACTGAAGTTTGATGATAAACACTTCTAAGCCATTCTATGAAGAAGAAAGTAACCATGAGTAAACTTTAACTTACAAGCTATAATAATAAGATACCAAAGCCTAAGAATACTAACCAGAAGCTATGAATACCATTCAGAAGAATCAATATGGTAACCACAAAGCAAATACATGCAAATGTAAGTAAACATAATATTCATGAAGTGTGATGCTTATGAAATTATGAATAATGGAGTAACAATAATGGATTATGAAGCATAGATGTGCATGAAATACCAAGTAAGTAAATATGGAGTTACAATGATTAACCATTGTAACTTATGATGAGCTTTGTAATTAAAGAATCGAAGGAAGTTATCAAGTATCCTTTACCACAAAAGTGGAGATGGCAAGTAAGACTTAAGAGTAAGTGTTGCAAAAGACATGTATAATTCTTGTAACCTAAGATCCAATTGCTTAAAGAAGAACTAAAGATCGTAGTTATGTCATATGTAGCTTGGGCCCAATTTCTTAAACAAGAAGAGAAGGTCTCCTAGAAGATTATGATGAAATAGAAGAAGAAGAAAGACTTATGAAGAAACATTTCATAAATAGATAAAGCAAATACAAGGTTGGCTTAGTAAAGTACAATAGAAGTTTTTAAAGTTAAGAAGAAGAAGACTTAACAAAACACGGGTTACACTATAATAGTAAGTCTAACATAAGTGCTCATAACTTAATGATAAGTTATAAGTTATAAGTTGAAAAATGGAATTTTTAATAATAAATGTTACGATTGATGGTTATACAAAGTAAGGTTAATTAAGAAACCTTATGAATAAATATTCTGGTGTTTAAATGGTATCATTCTTAGTTACAAATAATGCAATATCCTTGTAAAATATCTTCAGGTAATGAGGAAATAATGTTGTGTGACAAGTGCAACAAAAATAAAAAATAAAATTTAACATCCATAAAGAATAAATAGTTGAACAATGGAATGCTTCATTTGCTTTTTAAACAAAATCAGATGGATTAGGGGATGCATGGGTGTTGGAACCCAAAACCTTTTTTAATGATATTTGTTCCAAGACATGTTATCTGGGGTTGGGGGATGTCAGACCTCAAAAAATGAATAATAATATTTAAAAAATTCAAATAACATCAAATCAATAAAGAGAGATTCCAAACAAAAATTCCAATGGTTCTTGGGAAGTTCATTTTAAGTTTTCACTCTTACATATAGTTCTTATATGATAGATAAGCTTCCAAATCAATTTTCTTAATTCTAAGCTAACATCTCATTATTTTAAAGAAAATGAGATATTAGCCTAGCAGTAAGACTCTTGATTTGAAAGATCCAAGTCATTCTGGTGGACAATGCTGAGTTAGAAAGTTATAATTGGACTATACATCTTGGGGTGTACCTATATTACAATTATTTTAGGGTTCCAACATCAATATCATTTGCATTCTAGACCAAGATATTTACAAAAGAAGGTTATGTTTGCATGTTCATTTCCTAGAGTAAAATTGTATATCTTACTTGAGGAGAGAAGGGAAGATGGGATGGTAGATCTTGTTTATTTTTTAAATAAATATTTATCCCTAATAGTCAAATTAGAACTTTCTAGCTTAGTATTATCCACTATAATTGAACCATCTAATATCTAAAACCTTATGGTTTAGGAATTTACATATTCCAAAAGTTTATCTCTTAACAATGAGGTGTTAGCCTAGTTGTATGACTTGACCTAGTAGCCCCAGATCACGGGTTCAATTCTACAAGGTAGCACCAAGTTATAAACTTCTATAAAATATTGGGGTGTACCTATGTGATAAAATCTTTTTGTTAAGGATCACAATAGTGTATCTATGATATCGTAGCCCTGCATATGTCATTGTAGATGTGATGTAGTGGGCTATGCGCATGCCTATAAATACCAACCCATTGTCACATCAAAACAAACAACTTTTGCTAACACTTAGCTATATTCTTGCACTTTGTTTTTGTAACCTAGTCTCTAAGTTAGCGTAAATGCCTATAGTGTGATGATTAACAGTTGTACAAAGTTTTTATTCTAGTGGATTGTTCCTAGATACATTTGAGTGGATTATTCCTAGACACAATTCATGATTGGTAATAAAGATCAAGATTTTTTTCTCACCATTACAACATCACACTTAGTTTAATTTTACTTTTTAGCATGTTTACTTTTATTAAGTCTTTTACATTTTCTAAGCACTTTACTTTCCCAACGTCTGTTATTAAGGTAATATAAGTACAATTGGTTTTGAGTGAAACGTGTAGCTATTTGGTAATCCAACAATGACTTTACTTGATTCACTCAATAGTAAATTCACTTAGTAATCCCAGTGGCAGTTACATTAGCCTAATATGTGTATGGCAAGCAAGGAACATATACTTATCATCATAATCTAGAATAGACTTACATTGCAATCACACTTAGACTCAAAAATTAGTATCATTTTCACCATGTTAGCACTTAGTTTTAATCTGAGCCAAGCAATATCATCTTATCATATATCTCACTAACAATTAAACCATACAACTTGCACTTCTCTAACTCTATATGATAAGATAACAATTATGAATAGAATATCAACTACTAGTATATTCATATTGTGCATCAATAGATTACAATCAAGTTGCACGTGAATACTTGTGACTCATATGGTTGAGTGTTGAAATAATTGATCAATCATCATTGATGTCATTACTAGGGATGTATCAATGTATGCTAAGTAGTTGATTTTACAAAGTTCATTGTGTTAAGTATCATCAAGTACATTCCTCACACTTAAAAAAGTTTTCTCAAAAGTACACACTCAATCATCAAACATTTAATATGGCTTCTACAACTAAGGAAAAATTTTCATGTACTACTAAATTTAATTCAATTCATGACAATAACTTTAATGAAGAAGATTGGAGTACACCAATGCAAATCAGAATTTCCTATCCTAATTTCACATTTTTTTTCACCAAGATGAACAACTTACATGGAGAGATTTACAAGGCAACATTTTCTTCCCACTAGATTATTCAACACCATGAATGCTTCAAGCAATATTTATGAGATCAAATCTTGGCCATGTACAACAAGGGTGCCATATTATCAAACACATGACTATGTCATACCAATAAATGAAGGCTTGGACAAGAAGGGGAATCATCATGAAGATAAGACATGAGCATCAAAAGGACAAAAAAGCACCTCAAATAGTTATCTTGGAACAAAAAGAAAATGTCATATTCCAAACTACAAAGATTTATCAAACTCATAGGTCCCATTCCCAAATATCAATCATTTACATTGAAGATCCCTTTAAGATCATGTTGCATTTAGCTCTTGTAGAAACTCTTGAAGAGATAATAAAGACTCCAAACTTAGGAGGACTTCAAGGCCTAAGATCTTGATTGAGTCTAAAAGGGATAGATCAAGGAGTCATAGAAGAAGGACTAGTTGACATCATTCTCCAACTCCTTCATCTTATTCCTCATGTTCATTTAAATATTCTGACAAGAAAGAAAAAAAACTTAAGGGATCATGATGGAAAAGATGAAGGGACCATGAGAGATATGCATATAGAAGAAGACACCCTAATGAAGAGGATAATAACCATGATAAATGAAGAGAAATAATCAAGGATGAAGAAAGAGAGTCTCATGATCATTAGATGGATCATCACTACAATAGAGCTCATGAACCTAAAGGCTATGAAGAACCCCTCTTGGTCACTCAAAACATGATTAACATCCGAGAAGCCATGTACATTCCTACCAAGCATGTAAGGGATAGTCACATCAAGCAATTGGATATGAAATATATTCCAAAGTTTGAAGGTGGATGTAGATCCACGGTAACAACTTCAAGTCTTCCATGATACATGTGCCTTGTAAAATATCAAAAAAAATGGCAAAAATTAAAAAAAATTTCTAGAACATCCATAAAAGAAGTAGGGAGTTGGTACAAATCGTTAGAATTGGAATCAACTCAAAGATGGAGTATCAGGCTAGAGCGCTTCAATGACAAGTGCCAAACTTATTCTATAGTTTCTAACTTGAGAAAATAGATCCAAGGATAGAAGTAAGGAACACATGACTCCTTTGATGTGGTAATGGATAGATACTATTCATTATTGCATAGATGCCAGGCCACATATTTTCTCAAAGGGAACAACTCAAACATTTCATTAATGGGATAAGGAACAAGACTAGAGAAACTCTTGGGATATATGCCCAAGGTAGATTATGTAAAATGACAACTCATCAAATCCAAAGACTCATTAACCAAGTGGTAAAAGAAGAAGAAGAGCTAAGAAAAAGAGAATCTACAAAATAGTATAATAGAGACCTAATGATAAGGAAAAGGGATGTAAGAATATGCAAATCACAAGAAGATAAAACTTTGGAAGATACGATCCAATGGAAGGCTCTACAAATTTAGAAATTGGTTAATGACATTGTAACCAAGGTAGAGAAAATGTAGGATTCTATAGGTGAAAAATTTACTACAACATTAAAGATATTAGAGTAAAAGACTGAATAAGTCTTAGAAAGAAACGAAGACAAAAAGAAAAGAAAAGACAAAGGATGAGAGAACTACGTAAATAAAGGAAAAGTTGTTGCATTAGAGGAAATAATAGACTCTAGTTCAAAAGATGACAAAGGATGTAAAGTATCCTAGTATGAACTTCCTCAATGATTTTTCCCTATTATGGCCCACTTGCAAGAGTCCGAGACATATGTACTTAATCCAAACTTTTTCAAGAAACAAATGCCCAAACAATTACCTTATCCACAAGGTAATTTTCAACAACCCTACCAACAATCATATTATTCAAGTGAGGCTTATTCTCAACTGCAAGAGTAATACTAGCAACAATGGCAATAGCCACAAATATGGAGAATGCCATCACCAAGGCAACAATACCCATATAGGTAACCTGATCCCTATGGATACTACATCCAATGTCCAATCTCTCCAAGGAACACTCCTATTTATACTCCTTCACCTTACTATCCATCAAAATACCATAGATAAACTACCTCATGCATGAATCCAAGTTTTTACATACCCCAACTAGTAGTTGGTTCCTCATTTCAAGCTCCCAATCCATTACCACTAATACCACCACCTTCTATGTGAGGAGAACTATCATCACAACCATAGCAAAAAAGTGCTACAAGGGCCGTGAATATACAAAGAGAGGATAATATTAGCAACATTGAAGGTAAATCTTGAAAATGTCCTTATTTGAGGAATAATCCAAAAAAAGCTAGTAGAGCAAGGACTACATCTAATCAAGTTCCTCCTATGATAAATCCTCCTACATTCATCATTCTTCCACAATAACCAAGTCAAAAACTTACAACTGTCATGCTAACTAACACAGTATTAGATTAGATAAAAGCAAGAACTCTTCCTAAGAAAAGAATAGATTCTAGAAACCTAATGGTTTATTTACAAATTGCTCAAAATTCACCATGCAAAGCTCTACTAGACTTAGTTTCTAGAGTTAACTTGGTATCTTAAGAAACATACAAAGCATGGAACCTAATGTCACTAAAGAAGTGCAACATAAGACTAGAACTTGCAGATCAATTAGTTACCATTCCTTTGGGACAAACAAAATATGTGGTAACCATTATCAATGGATGGTCTTATCTAGCAAATTTTCTTATGATCAATGTAAAGAATGATAATAGGCACTTTCCTATCATTATGGAAAGATCATGGCCTAGTACAATTGATGCTAAGCTAGGAATGAGACACTTGTCCTTGGAAATTTCTAAGGAAGATGTGCAAGGAGCTATACAAATGCAAAGAATTACATGCATTACTTATGATAAAGAAGGATGTAGTTGTGTATTGAAAGTTCAAAATGTCAACATGACCCTTACACTAGCCCACAACAAATGTGAAAAACAGGTATGTATACAAAAAAAAATAACGGTCATTAAACTAAAAGATACCTAGTGGTTAAGAAATGAGAATATAAAATGACCCAATATATGCATGGAAACGCCCAAATTTACTTATTTATTCCTACCTAAAGAAAATGACCTCAATCAAGAACTTACAAAAGGATATCCTAAACCATTACCATACATCAACAACAAGTAGTTAACATGGAGACTCAAAATCTAAATGTAAGAATAAATAACAAAACATAGTTGGATCATTTGAAATGAAAAGACCATGCAGTCCAACCAAATATATATCTCCAAAAGATAAAAAATTGATTATCATGAATGTCACATGGGATAATAAATAAAAATCTAAATCACTAAGGATGATAAACAATAAACCTAGAGTGTATGATTCTAGGAACCTAGGATCCATTTTCTGAACACTCATCCATAAGTTCAGTCATGAGGGAGATCTCCTATCTTGAATTAGGAATTAATAAATGTCTTTCAAGTTTTTTTATTTTATAATATTTTGACTAATAATTGTTGTTATACTTTTCACATTTCTTACTAATTTTTACATTATTTAACATTTTTTCCATTCTTCTATACTTTTTCTATTTCTTACTCATTTTTTCATTCATTAATATCTTTTAAATTCTTTATACATTTTTCTGTTCTTACCATTTTTCCTTGATTCTTACTATCTTTCATGTACATATTTCTATTAAATTTTTCAATAAAATATAAAGGAATAAAACAAGATGTAGTCCAAACAATGGGAATTTCACCCTATGTTATAAAGTAATTGAAGGACTACTTATATATGCAGTGAGACAACATCATCCATCTACTTATTTCCAATAATAAGAGGTTCTTATAATGACCATAATGACATTCTATTCCCAATAAAACTAAAATAAACTTGTGATCATTATGCCAGGATAGAAAAGTAAAGAACTAAGTAGGAATGAAAAGGGTGTGACATCAAGGGTATTTCTAGATTCTCTAAAGCTACTACTATGAGTCTTATCCTACTATTAAGTTGTATTATTTAATTGAGTTCTAAGAAAAAATGGAAGTATGTCTAAAATAAGTGATGTCTTACCATGTCACTAGAAAGACATGTTACCCATTCCTGAAAGTAGTCCTCTGGTAAGGTTGACACAGTAATAATCTAATAAATACATAGAATAAAACTTACTAGGTATTCCACTGGAAAGACATGTTACCCACGCTTGAAGATAGACGACCTCTTAGAAATTTTAAGGTTTCTTGAACTTCAATTGGTTACAAGGCTAGAAAGACATGTTACCCATGCCTAAAGATACTCCTTTATCTAATGGCCAAGTCTCCTTTAAAAAATAAAGTTTCCTATTAATAAAATACTTCCTTGAAATTCATTGTCAAGTGTTAATACTCCTTACAGTTGTGATAATCTTATGATTGTTAGTTTTGGGATGAAGCAATGCGATGTCACTAGTAAGTGGTATGGACTTGGTTTGGATCTTGGACGGAAGGGCTAATGATTATCTTAACCATACATCACACATAGAATTCATTATGCCTATGCTAAGACACCTCATATCCCATTTTCTACAATCCTTGCTAATTCCATTTCATCTCATTACTATATAAAATCATATTTTAATGGTTTTAAATAATATAGTGTTATTTTCTCATCAAGGCAATACTAACATGTATGTTTTGGAAGACACGTATGTTTTACATTCAACTCCTTGACTACCTACAAACACTTATATGTGTGGTTATACAAGGGCACTAAGGACTGAACCCTACTTTGGGGAGGATCCATGATGAGTGGTGAAGAACCCCTATGTCAAACCATACAAATCAAAAAGCGTTCACATGTGATCTGGTCAAATTCCATGGACTTTATCATTTCCAATGCACTAGTCCTTTAGGAAGTGAATCTAGCCTTAAGGTTAATTGTTCTCTTTCTAATTACACTTATGACATTCGTTGGTATGGTTAAGTGTAATTAAGGCATCCAATTTTTATCATTTTATGTTTTATAGTTTGGTGCTTAAAATGTAGATAAAAGGAATTGGATTAACCAAACTAAATTAATTAATTAACTAGCGTTTAACTGCTCCTAACATAAGCATCCGATCCCACTTTCCATACACGTCCTGAACCCACGTATCCACTACTGGGTGACCAAGCACTATGCTACTAAGCATACCAAGTAATAATGTTGCTGGGATTACCAAGCAAATACGTGTTATGCTCAAAGTGGTTGTACTTATGTGTGTAATCTATCTGGCTTAATTTCTTCATTAATGTAATAACTGAAAAATATTTAATAACTAATGGAAAATATTTAATAAATAATTAAAAACATTGAATGTAGGATTAAAATAGCTAATCTATCCAAAGTGCTACAAGGTTTATCAGAAAGCTTATCTTTATTGCTACACACACTATCGTGCTCAAGTACAACAATGCTCGAATAAAGATCCATACACTCAATGACTCCTCTTGCGGGCACTTGGGAGAAAATTCTAACTTCCAAATGGAAAAACTGTAAGAGCTTCATTGCAACTACAATCTCTAATTATCATAACTATTGCTTTACACACATATTTATAACTAGAAAATGACACTACGTTGATGGGCCTCATCGACACATGGTAAGATGTGTCGATGGGGCCTCGTTGATGAGGCCTAGTGGACCAGGCCACATCAATGCAGCCAACTAAACATGACTCATCATACCCCTACAATTGAATGAAAACTCATCCTTGAGTTCTTTTACAGAATTAGAAAGGTCTGGGATTATTGACTGACTTTTCTTCAAACAAAACAAACTAACTGACTTGACAAAGAATGGAGTGCTTAGGTATACGAATCCACACATTACAAAAAATGGTGGTGTTTAGGACACAAAATTAAACACCATGACATGACTCTTCAAAATTGGATAGCACATTTCTTGATTATGTAAAGCTTGTTGAAGAAAATTAGATGATCTCAGGTTGTGGTGGTTCTTGAGGCTCTGAGGAACCTTCACCAACTTTACACATGGGTAGTTGAGGTGGCTGTGGCTATCCTTCTACTCTACAACTTCAAGTGGGAGGAAGAAAGCATTCAACAGTGCTCTCATTTTCTCCTCCTTACTCCTGGGATCATACACCGTCCATGTAGCTTCATCAATGTGGCTTGGAATGGGCAAATCCCAGGGACATGAGATTGCTAGAAATAGCTCCTTAGCATTGATAAACTAGGTAGCGAACTGTTTGCATTCAATGTCAAATGCCCTAACCATGTATTTCAGCTACCAGTAGTCATTTATCCATCTAGCTAGGTTCTCAACAATTGATCATTGATCTCTCAAACTATGCTATGAGAACTTCAAGTTCAACGTTTGCAATTTCAAGCTTCTACTTGGCATCTTTGTGGTGCTTGAACTTTGCCTCATATAATAGATACAAGCTAGTCACTTGCTATTCTAATTATGACCATGTCCATCTAGAAGTCAACATTACCAAGTTTGTATATCAGAGATTGGCCAACTCCATATAGTTTTTCATCTCCTCAATTTGCAACTCCTTTAAGTGGATCTTCGCTTTGTTGTAGGAGTTGATCCAATCAAAAATGGGTTGCCACATTTCTCTTCCTTGTTAGAGTTGCTAGAGGGCTTCATTCAATTTTCCCTTTACCATTTGGATGTGTTTCTCATTAACTTCTTTCTATAGGCCAACTTGGTCCATATAGTACTTCTTCGCTTTCTCAAATTTGAGGCCCTCATTTTTCTAGGTGGCAATTTCGATGGTAGACTTTTTGCGTAAGGCATGCACTTCCTCCATTCACAAATTTTGGTTCTCTGCAGCCAATCTCTTCAATTTAGTGTTCACTTTGGCAAGTTGATCCTACTATTGATGAATGAACTCCTACATTTGGTCCTTTTAAGTATTAACATTTTGGAAGTGATAGTTCTATGCAATCAAGGCTTCATTCTCCTATCACATCTGGTTCAAGTCCTTTTGAATTGCATACACTTCAACTTCAACTTTGGACTATTTGAAGATGGTAACTACTACCTCATCCTCAGCCTTTTGAAATCTTTCTTGAAGCTATTTGAAAGCTTCATCTCTTATTACTGCTAGGTTGAGGATCACAGGATCTACAAGTCGAACACAAAGTTTAGCAATCTTCACAGCCAGGTGTTGGTTTCTTTCATGGGCCATTTCAAGTTGATCCTCCACGATAATGCATTTTCCCATTGTGTTAAGTAGCTCTAACTAGGTTGTAGTGATGTCTTCCAGAAGGTTAAAGATGTTTGGAGTTAGTTGCCCAGTTCCCACCAATCATTCTAGCAATTTCTCATGTTGGGTTATGTCTAATTTTCTGCTAACCATGCCTACAAACATCTACACATCTCAAAGTGCAGATACATCTAGTATAGACATCGTGGGTGCATTCAATGCTTCAGCTACATGGTCAACCACTACTTCAGCTACTATCTCCTACCCATGATGCTACATCACCAAGACAGTTGCCTCTTCACCTTCCTCAACCACATCGAGAAAGTGGCAGCATTCCCAAAGATTTCTAGGAATAAATGGTATTACGATAATGACACCATCACCTCCCAAGTGTTGGGATCTAACCTCATGGGTATCTGCATTCATTGGGTAGAAAAGATTGGACCACCCCTCTCCATCTACCTAACAGTCCAAGACACCTCATCAAGGTGACTCATTGCTGGCCGATACATAGATGGATCTACCCCACTCATTCCTACACATTGCTCTTATTCACTCAAGAGCTATTCTCAAATTTTGTGTAAGCGTTCAATGATTGTACAAGCCTTTAGTATTGTTTCCTAAGTGGGTGGTGGTGGTGGCTACTCCTCCTCTTGGGTTGTCACTGGCATTTTGTCTTTCATGATCTCTAACCATGAGGTCAAAGGAGCATGCCTAAGGATATTATTCGAATACTGAACAATGCCTACCCTTTTACAAAGTTTCTTGATGAGGCACAGAAAGGGAAGGGTCTTCCTTCTACATTCTTTTTCCATGAAATGCTTCTTGATCTATAAGTAGATTAGCTATGGAAGGTTGACAAAACATTTTCTACTTAGAGCGGTGCATGCTTAGGTGGAGAAGGTGATTAGTTTGCTTGGCTTCACTAGTGGATTGAGGTGAAAGGCCATAATCTTGAAGTAAATTTGCTCTGCCAGTGTGACTGCACCATACTCCTTATATTCAACCTTGTAGCATCATTGGGTCCACTCCTTCTTGGCCTCAGGATTACCTTTTATGGATAGTTCTACTAGCTATGTTCCAGTGTCAAGCATCCCAAGTGCCTATGCGATAGCTTCTACTGAGTAGGACTCTTGAATGTCCTTGATTTTGAAAATGAACCCTAGCCTTTGGCTACTTCAAAAGAGAAATGTCTCTCCCATGTACCATTCCCCACTATATGTGAATACTGGTCAAATGGGAGAGGCTTGTAGTTGTGTCTTGACATCCTCTGGAGCTTTCTCTATAAATGGTCCAAAGTTGATCTCTTAAAGAATGGATCATTGAATTTCTTGGGACCTAATGATATCAAGGTAAGCTTGAGTCAAAGTGACCTCAAGCCTTGGTATAGGTCCAAGCACTTCTCCTCTTTGGGATTGTTCTATCACCACTTCTTCTTCTAGAATCTGTCAAACAGATTCCACTTTGGGCTCCTCATGAAGAGGTCACATTACATGGATTTCTTCTAGTAATTCTTGTCCCTATTCTTATTGGTCCCTTCTAGCTCTAGACCGCTTCTCCCATGGTTGCGAGGATTTTCCTTCTTGCAAGCATTTCTATTTTGGTGTCATCTATAATCATAACGAGACCATGAATTAGTAGTAATCATTATGTAACCTTAAAGCAATTGGAATACCTTTATCTCTTAAGGATAGTTACACTTTGGCTAAGTTGTGATTATGATTGATTTAATTAATCCAATTATCATTTTATTTATGTATTATCATTAATAAACCATCTCAGAGGTTGTCAAAAGGGTTAATCTTTAAAAAAATGATGCTTCTATGTTATTAATATTATTAACCCTTTGGGAATTTAGGAAACTTTTCATTAGAAGCCTTAAGGTTTGTGGCCCACACAATAAAGATCTTACCTCCAGTAAGTGCAGGGTCAAAACATAAAGTGATTTGGACAAACAATTAGGAAGTTATGAGCTCTGGAAGGTTTTGGGCTCTAAAAAATTACAAAAACTCCTCATGTGTTATGAGAAAATGGTAAAAGATTCCTAAGTGCTAGGCGGTATATATAGCATGTACATAGTGCATCAATGAGGCCCAGTCATTAAGGCCTCATCAACACAACCATTGATCACTATTGACTTTGGTCAAACTTTCAAAATACAAGGAATTTTTGGATGAAATTAGGGTTAAATGAAGGCTTAAAGAACCAAGAACAATATGACAGCATGAGAAGAGGGTGTTGAAGCTCATAAATTTGGGAAATGGAGAAAAAATGCTTTAGTGAATGAATGAAAAGAAAGATTAAGGAGCACTGAGTAGAATACTTAATGGAATATGTGAAAGATAGGGTTGTGGCAATGTCAAAGATAAGGAACCTTAACTAACTAGACCAAGAGCCATGCAAGTGGATCCTCCCCATAGTAGGTTCATGCCCTTTTTGCCCTTGCATAATCCCAATTGAAGACTTTGTGGGACCCACAGTCAATTAATGGTCATGAAAGTTTAAGGACCAACTTGAAAGAATCTACTCAAGAATCCCAACACATCAGACCAAGACATAGAGCATAACATAGAACATGGTAGTGAGGTGAGTTATGGTAGCATGGATGGATGATAGAGAAGTTGGAATGGAGTTTCAAATTGAGGTCATAAGAAGTCCCTTGTGAAATTTGTGTTTAAAATGACCCAAGAAGATCCTTCCTCAGTCCAGACCAAAACCATCCACTTTCAATGACTTTACATCATCACTCTAAGACCAATCCACTCACTTGAGACACAAGAGTACTTCCACAAAACAACCACCATTCCACAGAGAAGAAAAGAGAAGTAGGAAGTGAGAAAGAGGGCCTTAATTAAAGGGGACCTTCAGGCATAGGTGCATGTTGTAATGCTTGTAGCCCATTTATTTGTCCAAGGGATGTGCTTTGAATTCCCATTATTTTTTTTAAATGGGAACCATACCATGCAAGGACTTATTCATGTCGAAGGGATGTGCTTTGAATTTCTATTGTTTCTCTTTTTTTTTATGGGAACCACACCATGCAACGATATTATTTGACTTCCTATTAGTGGGTGGTATGGACATGTAAGAAGTTTGTAAAAGACACTTAAGCACTCAAGTAAGTACAAGAGTACAAAGAGTATTGAGTCCCCTTGAAGTCACACCCTTTACAAACCTTGAATCCTTCCTAATTTTGGAACTTTATGTTAATGGAAGGGATCTCAAATTCCCAAAACAAGGAAAATCATAGAGTTCATTGGATGGTTGGATGACATGGACTCATTGCCTATTCCATGAAAAATAAACCATGCCAAAGTTATCAGACATCAAAATTCAAAAATAAAAACCAAACATTGACAATCACAACATTAAGCACAAATCATCATTAGTAAATAGCAACAATGACACTGTGTCTTGTGACAATAAAGCAATTTTTATTAGCAAAAATAAGGAAATGTCACACTTATATCAAACCAAACAAAATAAAATATATAAGAAAATGTAAAATAGACAAGAAGGTTCAAAGGTACTAAAGATGGTGTAAAATTAGAAAAATTTGAAAAATCAACAATTTGTAAAATAAATAATTTGTAAAAATCAAAAACATGAAAACCAAAAAGGTAGAAAATTTGAGAAGCTAAATGGATTGTCAGCACAGATGGCCATCTCCCCCATGACTAAGATGGAAGGAGGAGATCCAAAAAATAGAACGTGGTTGTTCATTCATTGAGGTGGTAATTGCATTGGCCTATCTAAGTTTGAGGAAAGGCTTACTTGTTGAATTTTGACCAACTACTTTTTACTTGGGCCTTCAAGCTTTACATCAACATGGCCCCAAAGGGAAAGGTTTGATCAATTACATAAGGTCCCTCCCACAATGTTTGGAATTTTTTCTTTTGGGGTACATCTATGGGGTTCCAATAGAGAACCTTATCTCCTAGTTGAAGTTTTACTTTCCTAATTCTAAGGTCATAACATTGCTTACTAAATGCCTTGTTCACCTTATTTAAGGATAGGGCCACTAATCGATTTTTATCTAACATGTTCAAGTTGATTAATATTTTTTTTCTGTGCTAGACTTAGGTTAAGGTTTAGATCACAGGCTTTTCAGAGTGTACGAAGCTTGGATTGAATTGGGAGCATTAGAAGTTTCTTGTACACTAACTTGTAGGGAGAATAGTAAATAGGAAGTTCCCAAGTTGAATGATAAGCCCAGAGAGCATTGTTAAGTTTTGTACTTCAATCCTTCCTATATTTGCTAATGGTATACGTTAGTATTTTTGTGATCTTGTGGTTGGTTACCTCTCCTTGATCATTGACTTGGGGATGGTAAGGTATGTTCTACCCCCAAGCATTGCATTAATTTTCTAAAGGTGGCACTTGTGAAATGCATTCCATTTTTAGAAATTAGTAAATGTGGCACTCCAAACATATTCACAATATTTTGTTCTATAAATTTAGTAGCAATGGATGATGTACAATCAATAATAGGTATTGCTTCTACTCATTTGGTGTATTAGTCAACTGCTACTATAATATATGCCTTCCTGTTGGACATGGGTGTGATGGAACCCATGAAGTTAATGCCCCATATGTCAAAAGGTTCTAGTGTTTGAATCCACTATTGAGGATCTTCCATGTGACCGATCATCCCCCCATCTCGTTGACAACATTCACAAGACTTGACGAACATGTAGGTATCCCTAAAGATTGTAGGCCAATAATATCCTACCATCAGGATTTTTATGATCGTGTCTCTCTCTACATAGTGGTCTCCACAAGGCCCTTCATAAGCATCCTAGAGAATGCATAGTTGATCTTCGTCAGGGACACACCAATGAATCAGGCCATTAACATAAACATTGTAGAGGTGTCCATTAATTTTCATGAAGTATTTGACCTAATGAAGAAATTGTTGCTTCTTCCTAAAACCCAAGTCCTGTGGCATCTCTTGAGTGAGAAGATATGTGAGGATGTCATTATACCATATTGCTTTTGTAGGCATTTATTCACTTATTAATCCTGTAAAGAGGAGTTCATCTAGAAACTAATTAGAGAGCGAGCTTTCCTCCTCTTTTTTATCCCATCTTAAGTGAGAGAAGTAATCAGCGATCACATTTTCAGTCCCTTTTCGATCTACCATTGTAAGATTCAATCCCTGCAAGATCATGAGCCACTATATGACACAAGGGCTCACCGTTGGCTTGTTCATGAGAAAGCGGATTGCACTGTGGTCTGTGTACTGACCTAAATCGTCGGTGTAAGGCTGGAAGGGAAACAGACACCGAGAGATCATTGGACAGCCACAGTGGACCCTACCTTCGCTTGAGGGCAAGCTGGAAAAGGGAACGAAGGCAGAGTGCCTTGGATGATTTGCATGTAAATCAACCAAGGACTTCCCCGACCGTAAGCTACGGCTAGCGCTGGGGTTATCGTAAACAGGATGTAAACGAAATGTAAACAGTGATACGAAATGTAAATAAAGTGTACTGAATTATGAATAAAGCGTAAACAAAGTTATATTGTAAACAGAAGATAAACTGAAGTAAATAATGTAAATGAGAGGCAAAAATGAAACTGTATTGTATTGTTTTTAAACAAGAATATGCACCGATCAAAGCGTAGTTGCACAAGTGTGGACGGCAAGTCAAATGCCTAGCCCTGGAATGATGTGACATAATGATGTGACGATGAAATGTGATTAATATGAGAAGAAATCGGAAGCCAAAAATCGGATGTGCATCACCAATTTCTCCAATCTTTGCCTCTTCCAATCTTCTTCTCCTTCTTGCTACTTTTTCTTTGCTTCTCTTTGCCTCCTTGTTCTTGCTTGTTGTTGTTCTTGTTCCTCTCTCCTTGTTTTTTTTTTTCCAATTTGTGTGAATTGGTAGGGTATTTATAGGTTTGGGCTAGGATTTTGGCTAGGGTTTGCTTTGACCAGGTTCAATGTATCTATGCTTGAAAGTTGTACATGAGTTGGGTATGTGTTGGCAATTTGATTTTCTTGACTAGGTTCAATGTATTTTACAACTTATGGGTCATTCCAGCCCATAAAATACAAATAAATTAAGAAATACAAGCCCTCAAGCGATAAAAAAAAAGATTTAAAAAATTTAAAAAGATTAGCTCCAACTCTGGCCCACTTGGAAAAATTATATTTCTTTTTTTTTTGCTAAATATTTGGCTAATTTTGCATGGGCTTTTATATCCCTTTTCCATTTTATAGATT
>MNCI01009524.1:2164-31557 GCA_015680685.1 Gnetum montanum | reverse complement strand
GAAGTAAGAATACTAGATCTAGGCTAATTCAAGTGACAATCTACTATGCATGTTATCTTCTAGATTTTCCAGGGACAATGGCTAGGTCTTCATGTCAAAATTTGGTAGTTTTGAGTACTCCCAAGTGGTTTTTAAGCTTCTCCCCATTTTTCCACATTAGGGCTAGGAGGCTTAGCATGAAATACTAGGGGGAACCAAGATTTTGGCCATCTAGGATACGTTTTCTTAAGGTTTGAAGGCATCAATGACTACTAACAGGGTTCTAGAGTGCATGTAAGGTTATTTGATGTCGTTCCAAGTTGTATATGAGCTTCAAATGAGTTTCCCCCTCATTTTCAATGCTACCAGCATGAAGGAAGGGGTCCCTAGCATGGAAGAATCATAAATGTTAGATATAAATCAATTTTAACCTTAATTGATTATGCATGCATGCTTCCATTATTGCTGGGGTCAAGGACTAGGGTTTGAGCTCAAGTTTGGTTAGTTTGGAGGTTTTCTAGGTGGTGTTTGAGTTTCCCCCTCTTTCTTTACACTAGGGATAGTGTGTCTAATGTGGAATACTTGGTGGAAATAACTATTTGATTAGTTGCATTATTTGTGACCATGCATGTAGGTCTTCAAGGTAGCTAGCATCGATTACTAATGCCTGGTATCAAAATTTGATCGTTTTGAAGGCTGGTGAGTGATTTTTGAGCTTTCATCATTTTTCATGCTTGGGATTTCATGTGTAGCATGTAAGATTAGGGGAAAGAATTTTTTGGCTATTCATGATTAATTTTGATAAGCTTGAGAGTCTTAGGATATGCTAACAAGGCTCTAGGACATACACATGGCTTTTCGGTGTTCGTTCAAGGTATTTGGAGGCTATTTTGACGTCCCCCCAAAGTTCCCCTCTCTTTCCATGCTAGGAATCATGGAAGAAATAATTCTTAGTGTGAAGGAACTAAGGGACCCTTCTTTTTACCATTTTTCATCATTTTTGGCTATACATGCTGGCTTCTTAGGTAGCTAGTATTGATTGCTAGCATCCAATGTCAATATTGATCATTTCAAGGGTTATTAGGAAACATTTGAGCTTCCCCACATTTTTCCACACTAGTTGTTTCATGGTCAATGTGGAAGATTTAGGAAAAAGGTTTTATGACCATTTATAGTAAATTTTGACTATGCATGAGTGTCTATAGTGTTGCAAGCATTGGCTATCAATGTCTAAGGTTAAAATCTAGTCAGTTTGAAGGTTGTGAGAGGATTTTCCAGCATTCCCCTTTCCTCCATGCTGAGGGTGGAAGGCTCAAATTGGATAGGATTCTCCTTGGCATGGAGAACCCATGAGAGATATGTTTTTTTCATTTCAAATGACTCTTAGGTGTTTGGTCGCTTTTGAAAGGTCTGGGTTGCTTTTGGAAGCTAAACTGCATGAAAATTTTAATAGTTTTAGCTTCCCCCCTTTCATCCACACTAATAATAGAATGATTAGTATGGATGAGACCATAATTAGTGTGAAAAAACCTTAGGGGGGTTATTTGTACTAATTTTTGTAGTTTAGTGGCATCCAGAAGCGTTGTGAAGGTTTTGGTGTTAGGTAAGAGGTGAATGTTGAGGTTGTTTTCTTGTTTTTGGCACCCCCACTAGGTTTCCTAGCTAATACCCCTAGTTTTTCATGCTAGGTAGCATGGAAGAGGTATCCCTTATTATGTAAGAACCAATAAAGCTAGATCTATACTAGTTTAACACTCAATGAACCATGCATGTTAGTTTCTGGGGTTGCCAATGTCAACAGTTAATACTAAGTGTCAAGATCTAGTAGTTTGGAGGCTCTTAAGTGTATTTTGAAATTTACCCCTTCCTTCCACACTATTAATAATGGCCCTAGTGTGGATGGGATGGGGATAATATTTTTGTACCAAATTTAACTACTTTTGAAGCATTTGAAAGCTCTAGTGAGTTTTGGCAATGTCTAGGTGTTACTAGGCTTTGAAAAATGGTTGCTAGGTAGTCAAACTGGGTCATTCTTGGCTTTCCCCCATACATTCATGTTGGGAATGAGAAGTTTAGTATGAATGAAGCCTCTCCCAATGTGAAACACCAAATCTCAAGGTTTTTATCAATTTTGACTAGTTTCAACTAGGTTTGATGAGGTTTTGGGGCTACCAGAGATACTTTGAGGGGTTCTCAATCATATGGGATCCACTTCAAGGTCAAACTTAGGCTAGATTTTTTTTGGGGTAAGAATGAGTGTTACTTCAATTTTCCCATGATAGTTAGTGTTTTTGTAGTGTGGAAACCCAAGCTATCCCATTTTAATAGTGTTTCACTCCTTTTTTGGGATCCTAGGATTGAAAAAGGTAGGTTCAAGTTACTAAAAATGGTAAACATTCATGTTTTAATGATATTGTAATATGGAGGCATAAATCCACACTAGGCATACAATCCCTAGCATGGATGCATGAGATTTAAGATTGAAACATTTTTTAAAGTGTCAAAAGTGGTCAAAAATCAGTATTGATGCAATTTTTGGTTAAGTGGGAAGGTGTATGGTGGGGCCTACAATCCAAAAAATTTTAAATTTTGAAAAGTGAAGATATTTCCCATCCATATTAGCATTGAAGAAAGTTTCCCCCTTTTGCACTTTAGTGCACTTGGAGTTATGGTGCATTTAATCAGCAGTTGGGTTCTTAAGATGTTTGTTTAGGTTTAGATGTGGTTTTTAATGCTAAATTTTATAATTTTTTAATCACAATTCACATATTTGAAAACTATGCATTGGAGGAGACCTTTGGTAGACATTTTTTTTATAGAGGAAAACTATTTTGATTGTGGAAGCCTCATTCTTTCCTACACATAGCGTCGAACTCCTATTTTCCTTGATTTCAAACTACTCCTAGTGTTTAGCCTATCATGGCATTGAAACAACATGGAGAAAAGAGTTAGAATCCTAGGATTAAGTAGGTGGATGAATGAGTGAAGGACCTATCAGGGATACTCAAGCTCATTTCAATCTAAGCCTTGTCTGTTGCTACTCCAAGGTAGGCAATTCTGTCCATTTTTGCTTTGTTTATCTTACCACATGTGTGGCCATTTGTTTTAGATTTATGTTGATAGAGGGGGTAAATAAAAATTCTAGCAAAATACCACCTCTTATTATGGCTATTTCTACATGGATCCATGGTCATTTCGTTGTTTTTGCCTTAGTAGATTCAATTTCTTAAAATCAAGCTTACTATTTTCATGCTTTTTTCCCAAAATTTAGGGGTAGGACCATTTCTATCAGATCTTGGCTTAAGGATTTGTTAAAATTAAATTTCAATGAAATCCTAACCCATTATTTTGGTGTGTTTTCTAANTTAAATTTCAATGAAATCCTAACCCATTATTTTGGTGTGTTTTCTAGTGGTCATTAATTTTTTTGGCTATTTTGGCTATGTTTTTATGGCTATGTTAAGTTGGGTTTTAGGAATTTTAGGTTTTTACACAAAAAAACAATCTATGTTGTGTATTTTTTTCTAATAAAATAGCTAATATTTTTAAAATTTGATAATATTATTTTGTAGCTGATTTTTTAATCTTTCTGATGGCTATTTTCTCATTTGATTTGGATTAATAATGATGGAGTTATGGTTATTTTCCTAAGGTCATGTAGTTAGGTTTTTAGGCCATTTTTAGATTTTCATGTAAGTTCATAAATTTTTTCTAAGAAAATGGCAAGGGTTTTGGGTAAATTTTGGCTATGGTTGAGTAGTTATTGGCTTCATCTTTCCAAAGAAGGTGGAATAACTCTGGTTGGACTTAAAATGAAGTCTTAACAAATTTTTTATTAAGCCTATGTCAGAAGGAGGTTTGTACCATTTTCAGAATTTTGTCCACATTGGTGAATTGTTTTTGAATAAACTACTAGGATTTTGAATTTTTTAAGCATGGGTACATAGGGTTCAATTTAAGCTTTGAAAAAAAATGGTGGAATCACATCTTTTGAAGCTCAAACAAAATTTTCATAATTTTTTTACCAACCTTGCATGAAAGAGGGTTAATGGTGACAACTACAAATTTTTTGTTGATTTCATCTATATTCCATGTAGAAACAACTATGTATTTTTATTTTCAATTGTTATGACTACAAATCTTGTGACTTCAAAATTCTTTCCATGGTGGAATCACTAAAATTAGAGCTTGTATGAATTTTTGATAAATTTTTGGTTATGGTTGTGTAGATAAGGAAAAATCATAGTTGTAGCACATTACCCCTTTAGGTACTGAAGTGATTGATATGTGTAGATGTTTCTTATCAACATGTAAAATTTATGTTTTAATTTTTTTTTTATTTTGGTTTAGAATCTTGGGATTCTCCTATGGTTCATTGGTTGAGGTAGGCTAGACAGAGAATGTCATGGGCATCAACAATATGGAAATGGGCTTTGGTGGAGCCACTTCCTTTTGTGCTTTAGCTTTCTTATCACCCTTGTTCCTAGGCTTTTTCTTATTCTTCTTCCTTTATTTAGTTGAAGTCTTTCACTTGTTATTTATTGGTTGTGAGAAAGAAGTGGTAGAATTGGCCACCAGAGGAGGTTGTTGTATGGTCATGTTAGTTGGTTAGGCTATGATTGGTTGGGTTGTTTAGGTTTGGGATACCTTGATGAAAAAAGGCTTACTTGGAGATGTCCATGATGGTACTCTTAAAAAAAAAAGGGATCTTGAGCTAGTGGAAGCTAAAGAGGCCCTTTTATCATAAGGGGATAGCTAGATCACAAATGGTTCTTTCACTACTCTTCAATTATCATCGATGTTGAATACTAATATGACATAGGGGTTGTTATCAATGCTCAACAAGTATTTGTACACATGAATTGGCTTATTTTGTGGTTGGACTAATTTGAAAGCATCCAAGACCAACTCTTCCCTATCTATCATTTTCTACAAGTCATTCTCTAGCATGAGCCAAAACTCTATGTCATGATCAAATAGTTGGTGATAGTGGCAAAAGAGGTCTAGTGTTAAGTACCTAGGTAATTGAGTGTCACCCTTTATTGCTTGAGTGGAATCTTTGGCTATTTTTCATAGTGGCTTATGCTTCTTTCAAGTGGCTTTGGTCATTTTCTTATATTGTATGTGTCCACTCTTCAATAGTTGATCTAACAATTCAGATGGCTTCAAAGGTAGGCTAGTGTACTTGCTATAGTCCTTCTACTCAAATTTTGGCCTAGTTGTTGTCAATGTAGTGGCCCCAAAGGTTGAGGGTTGGTTATCTCAATTGCTTGCAAGGGCTTTTCTTGGGTTGGCCCTTGGCCCCTAGTTAGTTGTGTTGGATTTCTTGGTTACCATTCCTATAGCTACATTATTTTTCTTACCCTTCTCTTTATCCCTCCATGTATGTTGAGTTTTGTATGTTATGTAGGTAGGGTTGTGGCTAGCCTCTGTAGTGTCCACTATGTTTTTGATTTAGACGAATGCTTGACTAAGTGACCATGGGTCAAGGTAATATATCTTGGACTTAATAAAATCATTAACTACTCCCTTGAATATATCCAAATGGTGTGTTCTAGCTATAGGCTTAGGTATTTCATTGAGTAGATCATTCCTTGATTGGATGAACTTCTACACTAGTTCTAGGGGTTACTACTTGATCTTCATCAATTATTCAAGTGTGGTATCAAGCTTTAAGTTATACTTGAAGTGGTCAACAAACTAGGCTTTCAAGTCCTCAAGAGAGGATAGGGATCCTCTTAGTAGAGCACGACACCAATCAAGCACATCCTAGTTAAGGACATGGGAAAAATCCTCATGATAGTATGTAGCCAAGGTTTCAAAATAAGTACTCAAAGTACAAAGTAATAAGGTGAGCACTGGAATCATCTTCTCTATTGTACTTGCTAAATTTAGGAATGGGAACATTAGGAGGAAGCATAAGGGTGGGATCACAGGATTGATGAAATCATCCTGGTAGAAATCCATGATCTTCATGCTTTGAGATGTATAGGCTTTAAGTCTCGTTAGTTGCTTAGTTATGTCCTAGATCATTTGAAAGGCCTAATCTAGCCCTTGTGGTGCCCTTGTTGGCTATGGGATTTGCACAAATGGTTGCAACATTTGTTGGGAGGCTTGTGGCCTTGTTATTAGTTGTTGCATAGAAGGAAGATGTTGTGTTATAGCTATAGTTGGTGATCTAAATAATGCAAAAGATGCTTGTCTAGTATTTGGGGCACAAAAAAGAAAAAGGAGGTATGTGAACCTTGAGTTTCTTAGGATCCCATGTTGGGTCCCACATGTATAGTTAGTGGGTTTGTGGTGATGACAACCACTACTAATGGCTGCATGGATCAGGTATAAGTTATTGGTTATGGCTTCAACTAGGTTTGATGCACAATTATGACCAATGTGGGATCAACCATAGGAGGATAGGAAGGGATGGAGGATGGTGGTACCTAATCTATGGAGAAAACAAAGGCATTAGAAGAAGGCACTATGGCCTTAGGGGATGTTTGTTGGGAAAACCCTCCTAAGATGTTTTTGGGCTTAGATTCTACCCTAAACTCATCCTCCTCTTTCTCTAGTTGTCCATCAGATGTAGCCTTTGGGTTATCTTCATCAATCTCAATGAGAATGCCTAAGATGCTAGTGTAGATGTCATTAAGGGGTACTTGGTCATAGGGAAGGGGAATATACTCCTTCCCAATGTGATGGATGAGCTCAAATTCCCTCTCATCTTTTGCTTCTACTCGTGGGATTAACATGCTAGCCTAAATCTTGGTGCAAATGAAGTTATAATGCTCCACATGTATTTCTAAGAACCTAAGAATTTGCCCCCTAAGTCTCAGGGACTACCTACATTCAATTACTGTAGGGTCCTTGGGATCATAGACCTTATGTCTTGTTGTCTAGATCCTTCATCAGTGAAAGTAAAAGGTAATTTGGTTGACTATTAAAAAGACATGGTTATAGTGTCAAAAAGGCATGAGATATACCATAAAAGGAAAAAACATGAGTAAATTCTAGCAAATGGAATTAAAAATGGTTAAAAGAAGAAAAAATAGCTGAAAATGAAGTACTTACTATAAATAGTAAGAGGGGTGGGGGTTGGTGGGGGGGAGGATGGGGATAACAACAAGTATATCCATTTACCAAAAATGGAGAGGTGAAAAGGTTGTAACAAATTTTACCTAGGCTAGCATCCTAGCTACCTCTACACTAGGTGTGGCAAGGGGAAAGGAAGGGGGTGAGATGGGAAAATCTCACATGTTTCTATTCCAACATTGATGAAGGTGGGGTGTTGAAAACTAAAGTCGAAAGTTGGTACTTTCCACTAGAAATTGATTTTGGTAGGCTACTAATTTTATTAGCTAGAAAAGATGGGGGTTTAGCTAACTTTTGGAAGGGTTGAATCACCATTGTTGAAAAATGGAAAAAGAAATTTGGCAACCAAAGGAGGGAATGGTATTAATGCTATCCTTGGATTTTAAAATTCATAGCAAGTGTTTTGAATAATTAAAACACCCAAATACCTATAACTTCCACATTGAGGCTTTTTTTGGAGAGGTCTAAGTGGCACCATTGATATTTGAGAGGATTTCCATGATTTTTGCTGCAAAATGAAAAAAAATTTAAATGGCAAGTAATGTTGGTAGAGGGACATAAATTTTTAATAAAGAAATTAGGTGGAGGCCCTCCTTGTAGTGCCAAAAAACTATTGCAACCACAAAAATCAATCGTTGGAAAGTCAAAATATCTGATGCAGCAACCTCCATGCCAAATCCCTAAGGCCTCCAAAAAATGAGATTCAAGGTGCCCTAGATGATCTGATAAATCACCCAGGGACTTACAAAATGCAAAAAAAATGATGTAAAATAACAAAAATGTAGATCTAGAAATAAAAAGATAAAAGACATTGCACATAAATTGGAAATTTAAAATTTTATTTAAATAAATAAAGAATAAGTTCAGGAGAGTATATAAGAGTTGCCCATGAGAGAGCAAAAGGGGGTTCACTGGGGTAGGAATTTAGAGCCTGTAAAAGACGATGTGATTTACTCCATGATTTGGATGCTTAGCCACTCTTGATGTTGCCAAAGCTCCTTAGCTGCTACCTCAAATCTACAACTCTGGTCATTGCTAGGAGGTGAGAAGTGTGGTGGATTTGGCTATACAAATTCTTCACACTAGGAGTTGGAGATCCCAAAAGTGTAGCATTGGAACTGAAATCCCACAAGACTTAGGGGGTAACAAAGGGAGTAATAAGGAGGGTTCCAAGGTTACAAGGGTTCCATGTTGGGTGGCTCTAAGAAGCTGCATTTTGCAACTATTGTAAGAGCTCTTAAAGGCCAAAATTGCTATGTGCTCAAAAATGCCAAAGTGTGGAACCTTAAAATGGTGTTTTGGGTTTGGATTTATAGGTTTTTGGAAATTTACAACACATTTCATTTATAGCTAGTGTGCCCCTATTACTATAAAACCCCATGGCCATTCCATTTACTATAAATAGTAATAGGGACACACTAGCTATGTTGGCGTTGTTCTTGCACGCTAACATGCATGATCAATGTTGAAGTCATTGGAGTGTTCAAATCTTGTTCATTAATGTTTCTATGCTAGAGCCATGAAATTTCCACATTGGGGGTGAAGCCTACATGCTAGGGTGAAACTTCCACACTGAGGGGTAAAGTTTCTATGTTGTGCATGCAGTCTCCACACTGGGGGATTAAAGTTTCCACATTGAGAAGGAAGGTTTCAACTCCTCCATGCTGAGGGTAGGTGAGGTTTACATTCCTTGTAGGTGTTTCCATCGTAAAAAAGTGTATAACCCCATAAAACCCATCAAATTTCCTTTTTTGATATTCCAAAAGGCATTTTTGACTTCCCTAAGCCTAAATATAGAAACTAGGTGACTTTTTTTTTAACTCAAGGAATGAGGCTTTGACCACTTATGTGGCATGTTTCATCTTAAAAAGTATGAAATATCTGAGATTTCCCACTGTGGATTACAATTTTCATTTTTACAATCAAATTTTGCCTCAGGTTTCACAAGGTGAAGGCTACATAGTGGAAAAATGGTTAAAATATGCAAATTTTTATGGTATTTCAATGTTTGATTATAGTATCAATAAGTTTGTTAATACTAGGCAAAGAAAAATTATCCTTGATGTTGTCTTATTTAGGTCTTGAAAATCAATAAAAATGTGTATACTCCTATTTTTCCTAGGAACTACCACTATGTTGTGTAGCACCTAGAAAATTCAATTGCTAGAAAATAAAAAATTCTAGGTGAAACAACCTAACTTCAAATCCCAAGGGCCTCTGAGAAGAGGATTTGAAGCACCTTGAATGATCTTGTTAATCACCAAAGAATTGAGGAATTGTAAAAAATTCAACTGAGTTAAATGAAAAATGCAAATCTAATTTAGGAGAAGGCACAAAATTTTAATTCAAAATAAACTTGCACAAACAAATGAATTGCTAGTTTTTATTAAAATAATAAAAATGTTGTAAGAGTAGAGTTCCAAAATATACAAGTGTATGCCTAGATGCACAAGGAGTTTCCCAAATGATGCTTGATGTCTGGTAAAAATCACAGGTTGTGTTCTATAGTTGGTTGTATAATCTAGGTGCTTCCAAGCTTGAGCTTCCAAAACTCCTCATTGGTTCTTGAGCTTAGATCTACTACATTGGCTGAAAAAAATGATGTAAAATGCTTGAATTTTTGCTACTAAGAAATGCATTGATAGTCTCCAATGCTCATCCAACTGCCAATTTTCCAAAAAAGTCCTTTTAAAGTGTTAGATTTTGGTTTAATTAGGTTGCTAGTGTTCAATTTGTTGTTGCAAATTTCTTACCATGATTGCTAATAGATTGAAATCATGTGCAGGTGTAGTAGCCTATAATTCTTAGCATAATTGACTATTTATGATAAGTTTTAATACACCAAAGTCATCAAAACCCATCCACATACTAAAAATAGTAAATTTATTTTTGTGATTACGCTAGCTTCACCTCAACTACATTGGTCTATTTGAATACTATTGGGAATTTTTATGACTACACTGGCCATTATTGAAAAACTGTAAAACCAAAAAACTCCAATGTTGGCCTTGCAACATCCACATTGGTTTTTATGACAACTATGTAGGGAGTTGATGAAAAATGAAAACCCAACACTATCTATGCTAGATGTGTGTCGCTACACTGGGTTTTGCAAGCTGTAATTCCTAGCTTAGTTGATCATTAATGGCAAGTTTTAATATACCAACGCCATCAAAACCCATCCACATACTAAAATAGTAAATTTATTTTTGTAGTTATGTTGGCCTTCCCCTCAACTATGCTAGCCTTGGAGGATTACACTAGCACTTGTCAAAATCTACTGAAATCATGGTGACTACGCTAGCCAAAGTGCAACTACTAGAAAGCCATGATGACTACATTGGCCATGTTGCCACCATTGGAAATTGCAACAACCATGCTAAAAAATTGCTGGAAAAATGGAAAATCCAAGAACTCCAATGTTGGTTTTGTGCAACTATGATGGGTTTTGTGGTAACTACACTATGTTTTGTTGGGAAATGAAAACCCGACACCATCTATGCTAAGGGTAGATGGCTCCAACGTAGTTGAAACCATACCTCTACAAAAACCCATGAAAATGCCAAATTTGGTAGTCTCCAAGGCACTTTTAGTTTTTCCAAGCCCATATATAGACATAGCATCACTTTTACAACTTGGGAAGTGAGGTAGAAACAACTTATGAAGCATTTTTTAGTTCCAAAAAGTTAAAGTATGCAAGATTGTAGCTCATGGACTACAAATCTTACACTTACAATGAAATATTATCTCAAGTTGAAGGGTGAACTTTACAAGTTGTACCATGTATTTTCTAAGTGGTATTTCATGTTAGACACCCATTCTACATAATCAGTAGTTCTAATGAAACCAACTTGATATAGTGTTTTGTTCATCATGAACTACCAAGGCTAAATCTAGTCTAATCCTATAAAACTTTTTCTTAACTAGCTTGATAATAGGATTGAGTATGATGTTGTGTTGCACTAGGAATGGATCAAGACTTAACATATCTTCATATAACTAGGAAATGACCCTAATGTTGTCTTGGAGGACCTTGAAGATGTCTTGAGCTTGTTGAGGTTCTAGTGAGGAACTTAGTTTTAGTATTTTCTCCTCACCACTGTGTGTCATGATAGGAACCTCAACTAGAGAGTTCGTGTTGATGTCACTAGCCTCAAGATCAAGGGTTTTGACAAGGTTTTCAATCCAATCAAGGGTATGCAGTTGACAAGACTCTTAGGCTTAAGATCTAGGCAACGAAGGTTAATAAATCATTCAACATCATCATGGGGTTCACTTAGGCTCAAAGGAAAATTGATTTTCTCCTACATATCCATACTCCAATCTTGCATATCAACCATAAGTGCATTAAGTTATACCTAGGTGATAAAATGAGTAAATAATGCCAAAATAATGTAAACTACTTTAATAATAAAGCATGGATAAGCCAGAACACAATGCAATCAATGGTCAAATAAGGTTAGACGAGGTCAACAAAGGCTATAGTAGGTAGGTGAAGACAAATAAGATGAAATAAAGGCTAAATAAGGTCAAATGAAGACCAAACAATAGTAGAATGGAGGATAATGAAGGCAAAATGATGGTCATACTCCATTTAATGATGTCATTTAAGAGCAAAACATGGTCAACAGAGGCTATATAAGGGGATTTAAGGTAGATAAGATTCCAAGAAGGCTAAAGAGCATGAAATGAGGCTAAAAAAGGAACAAATGATGGCCAAATATGATCAAGTGATGATCCAATGATGGTTGAGCCCCATAAAATGAAGTCAAATAAGGCCAAAGCCTAGTCAACTAGGGTCACAAAAGAGAAGGCCAACCAAATAAGGTAAAACAAAGGCTAACTAGTATTGAATAAGGGCCAAATGATACCCAAGTGATAATCAAGTGGTATCAAATGAAGCCAAATAATGATGAAATGATTATTGAACCTTATCAAATGACATGGAACAAGGTCAATAAAGATAATACCAAGGTGAAACAACATGGACTGATGTTAAGTCATGTTAATTAAGATCAAATGATTCCAAATGATAGAATTATTTGGTGTGATACAGTCCAAATGATGCTAAAATGATGAAAATTAAACCCTATGATCAATTAAATGATTAATTAATAAAGATCAACAATGCTTAATAATGTCAAAAAAGTTAGGGTGGAAAACATGTAGTAAAAAATGGTTAATACTAGTTATTCAGGGTTAGATTTTTCTAGTTTTAGATCTTAGTGGAAAATAGTGGAAGGCTACAAGGTTGAAATGTGAGTTTGGATACCTAAGGAGGTTATTATAAGGCTATTTAACGTAAAAAATGAGGTTTTCTTGGGCACCAAACTCGACCCATGTTGGCTAGCATGGATGGGGTGAGCCTGAATATGGATAGTATGGAAATATGATTTTCTAGATTCAATATGACCATTTCAGGGTCTTGATGGTTTGTATGATCAATGTAGTGGAATGGGCATTAATATTTATCAATTTAAATGTTAATTTGACCCTCTAAAATTTACTAATGCTACTTGGAACTACCATTGATGTTAGGACTATGCTAGCCAGTGTGGCCCCAACATCAATACATGGGAGAAATTAAGTTTATTACATCCCAAGATTAAAATTGGTATTCTATTAACTTCATAGGGTAGTGCAAGGTCATGAGGTTTGGAAATGATGGTTTTGAAGCCAAAATATGCAAAAAAAAAGTGGGTTTTGGGGTCTTACCCCCTAGAGTTATACTAGTCAATGTAGCTAGTGATTGACCCAACATGAATAGGCTAGACTTGGTGTTTTTATGGATAAAAAACGATCAAATTATACCTATGTTAAGTTTTTTAAAGTTGTGTTCTTACACAATCAAATTTTGAGATCATTTGGTGGAGGTTATGCTAGTAAAACCCCTTTGAGGACTCAAATATGTTGGAGCCATATTGGCTAGCATGGCTCTAGTACTCTTCTATGCAGTTGCACATGAGTTTTGGTTATTGGTAAGTTTTAGAGGTAAATTGACCAAAATCTCAAGCTCCTAGCATCACTAGTATTCATGGTCAAGGTTTATACTTGTAACTATCAATTTTAAGGTTTGTTTGAGTATTGGCATGGTCATACCCCCTTGGACTATGTTGTCTAGCATAGTCCTAGCATGGATGACAAGGTATGATGATTTTTTTCCATTTTCTATCTAGTTTACATGGTTTGGAAGGTTCTATGGGGCATCGATAGGGTTCTAGGGTTGAAACTAGTCATTTTGAAGCTAAAAGTTGCAACCAAAAGTGGACTTTGGAAGCTTACCCCCCAGATCCACACTGGCCAACAAGGTTGGGAGTAGCCCTAGGATGGACTAATAAAATTTGATATTTCTATGATTAAAGTGAGGTCAAATCACATCTTGTTGCAAGGTTTTAGGGTTTTTGGCTTACAAAGTCTAGTTCTAGGTCATTTGAAGTGCTAGGGTGTAAGAAAAATTGGTTTGAAAGCTCATTCATGCTAGAGCCATGTTGGCCATCATGGTTGTAGTTCCCCTAAGTGTAGAGTAGAAATATATGATGTTTTATGATCAAAAATAGGCTAAATTATAGTTCATTGTAAGGTCTTAAGATCCTAGGCTTCATGAGTTAATTTTTACGTTGTTTGGTGTGTTGTGGAACTAGTTGAATTGGTCTAAAATCTCATCCATGCTGGAGCCACACTAGCCAATGTGTCTTTGGCCTTCCTCATCATGGTTACATTTGGATTTTACCTTTTGGTGTGCTTCGGTATGGAATTGACCAAGTTCTTGAGTTCCTGGGGTTACTGGTGTTGAAGGTCAAGGTTCTTAACTTAGTATTATTAATTTTGAAGACTTTTCAATGGTTTGTATGGTCATTCCCCTTGGGCTATAGTAGCTAGTGTGGCGCTAGTGTGGATGGATAGGGAATGATATATTCTTATTATTTTTAACTCAAGTTTTATGATTTGATAGTATCTGGAGGCTTTGATAGGATTTTAGGATTAGAGCGGTGAGTTTTGAGGATGATTTGGTATGTTTATGATTTTTTATGAATTATCCTTAGAGTCACCATGTTAGACCAATGCTGGCTAACATGGGTGACGACTTCCTCATAGTGGATTGATCATTTATGATGAACATTGATTGATGTTTGGTTAACAAAGACTTCAAGAAGGCATAGAGGCTATTATGTGTCAATTTCGAGGTTATTTTTGGTATTTTATGGTTACACCCCACTCAACCATGCTAAGAACATGTTGGCTAGCATGGGTGGTGTGCTCCCTAATGTAGATCCATTGAAATCCATGGTTTTACCACTTTTTATTAGGTTTGGCCAAGTTTTAGAGCTACTGAAGGCTTATATTGGGGTTTTAGGCTTCATATGGCCATTCCAAAGTCAATTTGAGGTTTTATTGATGTTTGTAAGTGTCATCCCCCCTGGAGCAATGCTAGCTAGTATGGATGAGCTTTTGGTTAGCATTGTTACCTAAAATAGTATGTTTCATATTGGTTTTATTGCTCCTTTAGGGCTCAACACTTGCCAATGTTGACATCTAGTTTTTAGTTTTGGTATGGGGCTTTTGGAGTTTTCATGTGTTGTGGATGGGATGCCTGGACCCATGCTAGATCCATGCTAGCCAACTTTGATGAGGTGGGTTTCAAGTTTTAGAATGTATCCCAAGGCTTCATGGGAGTTTAATTCCTGCATAGATGGGGACTTTGGTTGTAGATTTCATTACATTAGGACTTTTAGTATTTTTCTTGGAGGTGCCTAGTGGGACCCACCCAAATATAAATGGTGTTTTTGGTTTTAGCATCCCATCATCCCAATGTTACTAATCCCTTTGCACTATCAATTCACTATGTGTTTAAGTGAGTAAATTAGGCAAGGAATTTTGGAAGGAGGTGCATAAGTGTGGAAGTGGTTTTAACATGTTTACTGAAATCATTTTGAAAAATTAATTCCCTTAAGGAAATGCATAGGTTGAGAGATGTTACAGTAAATTTTTCTTCTACTTTGTCAATTCTTAGCATTTCTTGATTATTCTCCCTCAAGGAGAAATGTTGGTACCAAGAATTTGAATAATTTAGAGTTTTTCTATACTATTTTTCAAGATGTCAAAGAGGAGGATAACCACAAGCAAGAATCCTACATTGGAAGAAGTAAATGATATAGCAAATCATCTTTCTCACCTACCATGATCCATATTGGGAGAAGGATCCCCAACTATGACCATCAGGTACACAATTCTTGGCCATTTTTCTTACTTTGAACCTAGGTGTTTTCACTTGGTTTAGCTTGTTATTTACATGAAATTTATTTTCAAAAAATTCCTACATTATGGTCTAGATTTTATGGTTATAGAATTGAATTAGATTTAAGATTGGTTTATGTTAGGTTATAAATTTTTTTAGTCCTTTCTTCTGTGATTTTTGTTGTTTTCTATGAAAAAATAGTGCCTCTTTTTCATTTTTTCATAAGAAAATGACTAGGAATTTTTAGTTTCTAGGGCCATAGGATTTTTATATGTCATTTAATGATCAAAATGGTTCTTGAACCACTAGATTGCGACTTATGGTGAATTTTCTATGAAATTTTCCATAAGCCAGTTCACAGGGGGTTTTTTTCAGTTTTCACTATTTTTTTTCATGTCACTTTTCCAATTTTTTATGTAAAAAGGGTTAAGAAATCTTTCTTGTTTAGGTTTTTGGTTTTTTTAATTGTTTATTAGTTCAAATGGCTATGGAATCACTAAATTCTTATCCATGGTTAATTTTTTGAGAATTTTTTTTGTTGACCAGTGCATAGTGAAATTTTTTATTTTTATGGTTTTACCCCTATGAAAATGGACAATGTTGACACTTAGAGAATTTTTCTAGTTAATATCCTAAGTTCTTAGGGATTCTCAGATGTGCTGGAAAGGGTTTAGTTATAATTTTAGCAAAAAAAAAAAATTTCTAAGCTTGTAGCTATAGTGTGGATGTTAAATGTTATGCATATGTAGTCCCTAGACATAGAAAATAGATTTTAATTCTAATTTATCATGTTTTTTTTTAAAGTGTAAATTTCCTTGCACAATTATAGTTTTGGTTGTAAACAACTGAAAACCTCCCTGACTGTGTATGCAGCATTGGTATGGTTCTTGAATTTTTGTGGCTTTGCTCAAAGGTTTCCAATGTTATATACATGATGTATTTTAGTTTTCAATAGTCACTTTAATTTTTAAAAAAATTTGGACTAGCCCCCTATAGTATTTAATATATCTAGTTTCATTGTTAACTAGGATTTCTAGTAAAAATTAGGTAAACTTCAAGTTAGGATTTTGTGACTATGGTTTGGTTATAAGATAGTTTTCATGGCTTCAATTTTTCTACCTAAATATTTTTTAATTTTTTATGCATATTTCATCATGAAACTACTATTGGTTGTTGGTAGGCTACTTGGTTCTATCTGATTTTTATATGCAATTTGTTTGTTTATAATTTTTCTTATTATCTTATTTTGGTCCTAAGTGTTGAAAAGTGTGAATTTGGTTACTTGGATTAAATGAAAATGTTAACAATGAGGTCATATTAATTTTGACTTTTTAGTATTTGTTCATTTTTTGTTATGGTTATTCATGGTTCCAATGGCTATTTATGTTGTATTGTGTAGGGCTTTCCTAAAATTCATCTTGGTGGTGATTGAGTTGGTGGGGCTCCTATGATGCATCCATACATCGGGGCCCAACAACCCACCTTTTGACATGGTGTTGGAGCAAGGCTCATTGTGGTTTCAATTGGGGAAAATGGAGTTCTTGCCCTACTTGCTCCAAAATTTTACTATGATGGTTTGGTCACACTTAACTTTTGAAATAGTGGTATTTATTATGAAAACCTTGCTGCCCAATTCTATGTTCATGATCTTCAAGTTCATTGTTGATGATCCCAAAACTCATGTTAAGGGCTAGCTATTCGATAACATATATACCAGAGGGACACACAAGTTGTCCAAAATCTACGATATGACTAAATTCATCCAATACAACATGAACAATACACTATTGGTTGGTTACCATGCCAACACAATGTTTTAGAACCTTGCTGGCACTATCTACTATTTGGAGGATTAAGTGTAAAATTAAGGTTTTTTTTGTTTACTTTTGATTTTATTAGGCTAGTTTTTCTTAATGGTATTTTTTTATGTTGACATGCTTATAGGTACAAGGTGGATGACCATGGGTTAATAAAGAGTGACCAACTCTTGTCCATAGCCCAAATAGCATTGGGGGTATTTACCAAAGGCCATGTAATGAGGCTCACCATAATGGAGAAACTCAAATACGACTTCAGTAGGTACACCATACTCTATGTGAAAGCCTATCATAGGTGCTTGGCAAATGCAACAATCCATAGTTGTTGGAGAATCCTTACTTTTGGTGTAGAGACACATATACTCTTTAGTGTCCCCACACTTCCTTCACCAAGCAAGTAAAGTAAAAATTATTATTATTTTAATTATATTTTATATTTTATGATATATTTTATGTTATTTTAGTGTTTTCATGGATACATAGTTGTAGGTTCTTTAGGCCTTAATTGTTTAAATGGTTTCATTGTTATGGTTGTAAACTTAGCTTTAATTGGTTACACTAGTTATATTTTGGTTTTATGTGATGTGCCTATGCTTAATATAATTATTCTTTTGTTGTGTTATAGGGGCTACTTCCTCCTCTACCATCACCTTGATCACTGTAGGATGCTTCGGGGAGACTCTTATCCTTAATTTTGGTGAGGTGGATTTGGTGCAATAGTGATTGGCTAGTTAGGCACCTAGAAACATCCAAGAAAACATCACTAATTTAGGTTTGCTTAATCTTTTCATGGCCTCTAGACTAATCATCCCTACTCTTGAAATGGTAAATATCATCAACTACTTTAACAATGGAGTGAATAAAATTGGCACTTAGGTCTATGGCATTCCGATCACATTTGTGATTGATGAGTCCACCTTTAGTGACCTTTTTGTTGTTCCTCATGAGGGAATGATAGTTGTTGCCAAACTAGTGCAGGGTGTAGGCCATTGGAAGAAGGTGGAAGAATGGATAAACACTCTCATGACCATTTTGGATTGTTCCTAGACTAGTTTTAGGATGTAGAGGCCAAGAAGGTCTATCCACTATTCCACTCTCAAGTGTTGCCAAAGTTGTTGTCACAAAAGAAGATGATTGATATTGAATAGACATGAACCATGAAAAAGGTTCTCATGGAGGATGCTTAATTTAACTAGGTTACTCACTTGGTATTTGGGCTAGAAGGGTAGATGCAGATACTCTAAAAAGACCCCACTATGATGTTCTACATACACTATGCATTATTTATAGCATATCTTAGGAGGTTCATAGAGTTCTTGGTTTTGTAAAAAGATGGATGATGGGTATGTCAAGATCCATCTTATCTTTTTAAGCCTTGGGTAAAACTGGTCTATCCAATCATGCATGCTTAAAAACCACCAAAGGATGGTGGGAAATCACTATTTATCACCACTAAGCATTTTAGTGGTGTATGTTATGCTTCCCTTGACAACATGGACATTGAGACCAAAGTTACCCAAGGAAATGTTTAGAGGGCCAAGGAGTTACATGTTAAAGCTAACAGAGTAGCTAAGATGAAGTTAAAGAGGCCTATGGTTGATAAAGCAACACCAGTTCTTGAGAAGCCTATGAAGAGGAGGCTTGTCGTTAAACTTGTCTAGGCACATCATATGATTGTAGGGATGTTTTAGTCTATTCTATTTTAAAGTTATTTTGCATTTTATGTTTTATGTTATAAGGCCATGTCTTTATTTTTTTGGGTAAAATGTAATAAGTTGTTCTATGTTTTTTCTTTGTTGTTCTTGTAGACAAGTAGCAAGAACTAGTGGCCCAAGTAGTGGTAGTAGAGGCAGAGTAGAAACACCTAGAGGAGGAGTTCCTATAGTGGCATGAGGATGAGGGATTATCCAACATTAAGTTGGATGAACTTAATGCTATATTTGATGGTTCATAGGTAGGTGAACCCCTTTTTATCATCTTTGATGATGTCCCAGGTATTTATGAATTTTATTCTTATGTGTTGCATTTTATGTTTTCTTTTTAAACCTTGGCTTTAACTATATAAGATATAGTTAAGCATGCTATAGCTCTTGATCCCTAGCAAGTTTCCACAACCTCTACATTCCACATGAAAACATGGGCAAAGGTTCTCGATAAAATGGAGTTCATGCATGGGCTAGCTAAAGACATGATTGATCAGTTACAACAAATTGCTTCCAATGTTGGTGTGAACCTTAGTGAATTTTTCCTTTAATGGTTATTACTTTGTTTATGCATTTTTTTGTTCATGTAGATTTTATGGCTATGTAGTATTATTGGTTTAGAAGCTTTTGATTATTCTCATTATTTATTATTTTTAGTATGTGTGTTTTTTTTGTTATATTGCTTGCAATATCTAAGGTTGGATGAGGTTCTAACTATGCCGTGGAGATTGATTCTTTGTCTATCCTACCTTCTAAAGTGGAGAATGTGCCATAGAAGTTGGATGAAAGTGCCATTGGATGTGCACTTTCATGCATCAAAACTTCATAGGAGTGCCAATGTTCCAATGAGTTCCTATGGAAACAATTTATGGCATTGGAAAGGAAAACTAAGAGGCAGGCTAAGGTGATTAGAGGTCTCTAGAATCATAAGGGATTTGTATAAGCCCAAGTGGCTAGTAGGGACTCCGTGTGAACCAAGAAGATAAAATGGAAATGGTATTGGAATACCATCCATGGCAAGGTTGCTCTTGCCAAGGAGGTCATGGATTAGAAGCTACAAATGAACCTATTGGCCCATAAAGTCAAGGAGTGGAGAGATTATTATGCTTCAGTCCTTAAGTGGGGCTGAGCACAAAAGGACCATAAGAAGAAGTATAAGGTGGAATGTAAGGCCTATTTTAAGTGGTTATAAGAGGATTCCACTGAATGGTGCAAGTTGGAGCTATTCATGGAGGGGATTCAAGTAGAGAGTGTATTCAAATTATTTGAGAGCTCTCTAATGGTGGATGATTCCTTAACTCCTTGGGTCTCTAATATTTTGGGGGAGGTGAATACCATCACATTTTTGTAGGAGCCATCCACATAGACCAATATTGATGAGAGTAACATCCTAATGGTTGTTAATCTTGGGGAGCTAGACTGGGCCCACATGACCTAGGATCAAATCCTCCATCATCTAGAGGTTGGCCTTCAGGACTTTTCTATAAAAGATGCCATATTTGAGCCCTCCTAGGTTTTCTTATTTTTTCTTATTTTAGAATGTTTTATTTTTAGTTTTACTTAATTTAATTTGATTTCATATTTTGTTGATTACTTATTAAACTTATGTTATTATTTTACAAGTACTAGGTAACACTTGTGGCCCTAGTAGTGATGATGTTAGAGATGCTCCTCTTTCACATCCAGTTACACCATAGCACCATTTTTTGGCTATCTTTATTGTTATTGTTGATGTTTTTATTTCTATTATGATATTGACATTATGACATTGTGGCTAGTGTTAGCCTTTAGTTGTTAAGAGATGGTTTATTATTCTTATGTATTATTTAAACTTTTGTCACTCTATGTGATAGACATTTCAACTATTAATTTTTTAAATTATAATTTTTTTATACATTTTAATGTTTAATGTTTCATACATATTATACATTTTACATTTTTGTCCATGTTATAAGGGTACATTGGTTAAACATTGCAACTATAATGTAATAATTTGGTAAAGTAATGTGTAAAATTGGCTAGGAAACTAAAACATGAGCTAGGTTGTAAATAGATTATAAAATTCTTGCTAGTTTTAGGCCATGTGTTTGTTGGTGACCATTTGGGACCACCAACATTTTGAAGCCTCTGGTCTCATGACCTAGATCAAAGGAAATGAATGTGTTCTTTAAATAGGGTTTCGGTGCGTATTGATCTCTAGCAACACCAAGGCTCAGATATCTCCAAATAGAATTAGTGATGATGAAAGAAACTAAATGTAAGTATGTGTTCGCTATTGTGAATGTTGAAATTTTTGGGCTATGTATGAAACTATAATTGTCTATGATAAAAAAAATTTAGCTAACTTTGTTAAATATTACATGTTGAAGGTTCTTATTTTGTCAAATCACTTAGTCTATATAGTCTCTATAGTACATTACTTGTAATAAATAAAATTTTACAAAAATGTTTAAGCACAATTTTCCAATATACTCCTAATTTCCCCTAGAGAGAAAATTCCACAAGAAAACTAGAAATAGAGCATGATTTAAAGGATTTAGAAAGAGAAAAGAAAAGAAAGGAGATTTGTGTGAATCTAAAGTATTTAAGTGAGATAAATTGACATGAGGAAACACTTTGCAATAAAGCTATTCTAATTCAATTTATAACAAATTATCCAAATCCTTTGAGCTCAACAAGAAATTTCATAAAGACACTCTTATTTAACTACCAAAACACTTTGTAAATGACAAAGGACAAACTTATATTTGGCTAGTTAAAATTGGTCAAAAATTGCAAACAATAAAACTTCTAGAAAACGTTGACAATTTTAATATTACAATGTTAAGGAAATAAAATTTTAAAATAAAAAATCTATTTTAGTCATCTCAAAGTATCAAGNTTAAAATAAAAAATCTATTTTAGTCATCTCAAAGTATCAAGGATTTCTAGATTTCCTAAACTCAAATAGACAATTTCTATAAGACATTACTATTAAATTACTTAAGATTCTTTTCTAATACAACATAAGCTCTTATTTGGAAAACCTTAATAGAAGTCTAATATTGTGCAAAAATAGAACTATAAAGGCAACCTAGAAAAATCCCAAAATTAACTACCAAACATGATGCTATCTAAACCATTAGTTAAGCAACTAAGACAAAATGAAAAGAAAATAACTCATAGGATTAAAATAAAGTAGATGAATTGATAAATTAGCAAGCCATTTTACAATCTTCAATATCTTCTTTCTTGATCTTGCCCAAAATTCCACTTTATTCTACCCTTGAAGCTCTTTTTATAGTGGCTTTGTGGTAGTTACAATCTTCATGGAAGATTAAGGTTAGTTACAACCATCATAGAAGTTAGTTGTAACTACCATAGAAAAAATAGGTATAGTTTCAAAGTGTCCTATTTGGTGGTTACAACATCATGAGAAATTAAAATTTGGTTGCAATCATTAAGGAAAGTTACAACTACTATAGTGGAAGTTACAACCACCATGGTAGTTGGTTATAATGATCATAGATGTTAAAAATTATAATTAACACTTGTTTTGTACATATAGAACATAAATTCCTCATTTTAAAAAAAATTGTATTATTTTTTATTTTTATTTTTATTTTCATATATATATATAAACAAAATATACCAACATGCATTATTACACCACTATCTTGAATTCCTGTGCCGTAGGAGAGACTTCCTTATGACTGAGATCTTGACACAAAGGGTGAGAAAACTTCCTTGATATCTTGGATCTGATGACACATGGAATGAAAGAACCAGAAAAAGGATAATCCCATGGATAATCTCTAAATCATTGGTCCTAAGAAACATAGTTGATGAGTGGCAAGGTACCCCTACGCCCAACCATACAAATCACTAAGGCATTCACATGTGATCCCATTGAATTCTATAGCTTCCTAGTGTTCTCGTACATAGGATTCAATCTAGAAGGTGAATCTAATCATGGAATGATCATTGTCTTCCCAACTACACTTATGAGGTTCAGTTGTATGGTTAAGTTTAATTGAGGCATATGATTTTTATTATTTTATATTTTGTTCACCTAAGGTTGGTAATAGATTCAAAATAAATTGATTAACTAATTAAACTAATTTAAATGCTAATTAATAACTAACTATCCTAACATAAGCATCTTGTCCCAATTTTTGTACACATCCTCAACATGTACAACACTGCTAGGCAACCAAGCATTAAGCACTACTAGGGTTACCAAGTGTTATATGTATGCTTGAAATGGTCTTACTTATGTATGCTAGTCTATTTAGCTTAATTAATCAATTACTTAAATTATTAATCATTCTAGCTTAATTAATGAAAATAATAAATGCATAAATAAATCATTAAGCTAGTCCAAGTGCTGTAAGGTTTATCAAAAAGCTCTTCTTTATTGCTACACATACTATGGTGCTTAGGTATAATAGTGCTTGAATAAAGATCTACTGTAGGCACTTAGAAAATTATTCTATCTCTTACAAAAACAAACTATAAGAATTTTGTTAGCAATTGAAATTCTCTTCCTCCATTAACACAACTAGGGTATTGTATATATAGACCTACTAGGATGACACATCAATAGGCACACATCAACATGGAAAACCCTATGTTGATGGGATCCCATTAATAGGATCCATCATTGAGGTTCCTCCATTTGTGCAGTGATCCCACCATCTCATTGATAGCTTTCACAAGATTGGAAAAATTCATGAACATCTCTAAATATTGTTGGCCAATAGTACCTTGCCATTAGGATTTTAATGATCAAGTATCTCCCTACATAGTGGCCTTCATAAAGGCCCTCATGAGCATCTTGGAGAAGATGTTGTTGATTAGTATTAGGGACACATCAATGAACTAGGCCATCAGTGCACACCTTGTAAAGGTATCTATTGATTTTCATGAAGCACTTGGTCTAATGAAGAAACTATTATTTCTTCCTATGATCTAGATCTTATGGCATTTCTTAAGTGAGTAGATAAGTGAGGATGCCATCATGCCATTTTTTTGTTTAGGTACATGGTCATTAATTACTCCGACAAAGAGGATTTTGTTACGAAATTGATCAAAGAGTGGGCTCTCCTTCTCTTTGTTCTCTCATCTTAACCAAGAGAGATGGTTAGTTGATGAGATGCGATATGCACAAGCCATGATATCATGTACACGATATTGCAGCCGCTGCGATATAGTATCCCATGCGATATCGCGTCGTCCCCTGCGATATCACGTACATGATATTGCGGTCTGCCGCCAAATCTATAAATAAGAGGTGGCACTCCCCTCATTTCGGAATCCTAGCTAGAAAACTCTGGCAGTTTGATCACTCCAGAGTTAGATTAATTTCCCATGTGCCCGCAGTAGGAGTCCTAGAGTGAACAGCTCTTTATTCGAGCAACTCTGTACCTGAACGCAAGTTGTGTATGGTAATAAAGATGAACTTGATTGGATAAACCTTGTAGTGCATGGATAGGATTTTAATTATTGTTATTTATTGCTTTCCTAGAATGTGGTACGAGTATGACTTGATTACAAGCATCTAAGGATGTGTACGTCTAGTCAAGGAATCGGCTACTCGTCGCATGTGGTATGAGTACGACTTGATTAACCATACACCATGACAACAACAAGTAAGTCTGGGAAGACAACGAATGATTAACCCCAAGTGTTCCATGGGTCGTTTGGGCATTTAATCTATGGAGTTCGACCAGATCGCGCATGCTACGCTCATTTCATATGGTTGAGTGTAGGGGTACCTCGCCACTCATCATTAGTGATCACGTTCTTAGTCCCCTTTCAATCTATCATCATAAGATCAAATTCCTACAAGATCACCAAACATCATATGACATAGGGGCTTACTTTTGGCTTATTTATTAAGAAGAAAATGACACTATGATCAATGTGCACAAACACTTTGTACCCATGTACATAGTGCATAAAATTTTCCAAAGTATACATCACTACCATTAGTTCTTTCTCCATTGTGATGTAATTCAAATGTACACCCACAATGCTTTGGCTTGTACAGTTGATGTAATATGGATGTTTTTGATCATCCAACTATGTTAGCATGGCTCCAAAGGCATCATTTGATTCATCCATCATGATATGAAATGGTCTAGACTAGTTTGGCACTCATATAATTAGAGTTTCTATGAGTTTCTCATTTAGCTATTGGAATGCATTTTCACATTCCTTAGTCCAAAAAAGGAAGCATATTCCTTTGTTAGCTAGACTAATGATTTTGCAATCTTATAAAAATTCTCTATGAACCTCCAATAGTAACTAGTGTGTCCAATGAATGATCAAACATGTTTAACTATTTCCGGTTGATGGGTTATTCATTGGATGACCCTTATCTTGTTAGGATCTACCTCAATCCCTTCTTGTAAAATTATGTGCCCCAAGACTATGCCCTCTTGGACCATTAGATGGTTTTTTAAGTAGTTGATCCATAGGTTTGCCTCCACACATCTTATTAATACTTTTTGAAGGTAGTCCAAGGCTTACTTAAATGTAGCACCATAAGTGGAGAAGTCATCCATGAAGACTTACACCCGCTACCAATTTTATGTTGAAAGATGTTCAAAACCAAGCATTGGAATGTGGCAAGAGCATTTCATAGACCAAATGGCATCTTTTGATATGCAAAAGTTCCCTGGGAACTCATGTATGTAGTTTTATCCTAATCCTTTGGTGCAATTTAAATTTGGTCATAGCCACTATAACCATCCAAGAAGGTAGAATAGCAATGTCTAGAAATGATATCCAACACTTGATCGACAAATGGCAATGGAAAATGATCTTTGAATGTTGTCATATTCAATAGCTATAAATCAATAGAAATCCATCACTTGCCATATTTCATTGGAATAATCATGAGTGGGTTGAGCTACTCACTATCCCCAATAGGATAGATAAACCTTGCCTTGAAGAGTTGTTATATTTTCTCCTTCATGATTTTCTTTAATTTTGGATTTAACCACTGTTGTGGCTACTTCCTTGGCTTCATGGCCAGATCAATATAGATGCGATGTTGGCATATTTTTGGATCAATCCCATTGAGTTTAGGATATGGCCAAGTAAATGTTTTTGGTCATCTATTAACCACTTTTAATAGTTTCTCTTTTTGTTCAAGAGAAAGTTTAGCATTAATTATAATTAGCTTTCCATTTTTTAGAAATGCATGTTCCAAGCCAATAGTTAGAGTTTTTAACTCTAAGGGCTCCTATTTAAAATTTTTAGGGATTTCCAACTCTTTCCAATAGGTATCATCATTTTCATCATTAGAGAGTTGGTGATGAACTTGCTCCAGTTCATCCATTCTCATGGCATAGGTGCATATCATGCTCTTAGTTGATTTCATGCAAATTGTGCTACTCTTAGAATTAGCTATCAACCATTGGATGCCTTCCTAATTTTTGGCTGCTACATACAATCACCTTTAAATATCTACCAAATTTTCACACTACCTACATGTAGAAATGAATGCTCTTTTCACGGATCAAAGTTTCTACATGTAGTTGCACCTTGCATCGTTGTACGTGATGTAGGGAACTTGTTTCTTCTTAATCTTTCAAATGCATTTTTCTTTGAAATTTCTAGGGAAAGATCTTTGATGCCCATTCTTGCATCAATAGTACTTAGCCATGCTCTTCCTATAATTATTGAAAAATCCCACTTTCAGTCCTCAACTTTGAATACTAGGAAATTAGCAACATAAGACCACCCATAGATAGTGGTCACAATATCTTCTACCAGTCCTAATGGAATAGTGATGTGTTGGTTTGCTAATTTTAATATGATATTTCTCTTCTTAAGAGGTGGTAGGTTCTAGGTCATGGGAAATCAAATAACCTAAATCTAGAAGAGCATTGCATGGTTTATTCCCATCAATTTGTAAATAGATAAGGGAACTTCTAGGTTCTACTAAATTCTTGGGATGGTTTCCATCTTGGATCCATTCAGATATGACATGGGTTAATATAACAGTGTAGATCTTGAAAGGTTTTTAGTTTGAAGGGCTCTTGATTTGTTGATTTGTAAAAGATGAGGAAGGAATAGGGTGACTAGCCACATGAGTTTGTGAGGTCTTAGGAGGACTATTGGTTTGGGCAAAATGTAGGTTTTAAACTACCTAGTTGATTAACTAGTTATAGATTAATTTCCCTTGTAGCATTACACTATTACAACTAAGTTAGAAACTTACCCTACATGGATGGAGTAGGTAGTAGCTATGTTGAAGGTGGAGGAACAGGTGTAGGCACATGAGGATGGTATGGATGGAATATGGGATTCCTCCTAGGAGTTGGAGAATGCATTTGGTGATATTTAGGAGGGTGGTACCGATGTTAGAAAGGAAAAGCACAATTATAAGAGTCACATGGAGAAATGGGTTGTTGAACATAGTAACCATATGGATTTGGATACTAGTAAAGGTACTGTTGCCATGGTGGTGGCATCCCCCATGATTGTGGTTGTTGCCACTACTGATACTACTCATATGGTTGTGGTGAAGTTTCACTTGGATAATAAGGTTATTTCTAGTCAAAGTACCTAGGATTTCCTTAAGGATAAGACAATATTCTAGGTGTTTACCTTTTTGATAGTAATGTATTTAGAGCATACACCCCAGATTCTTGTAAGTGTAACACAATAGGGAATCATCCCTTAGGATGTTCATAGTGGAAAATGTCACACCCACCATCATCATCTAATTTATTCTCCACAACTTATTCTACTACAACAGCTTTTCCCTTTCCCATTTCATAGGCATGTTTAGCTTCTTTTCACCTCCTGGGTTCACAATCACTACTTTTCTCTCATGATTCTTCTACAATTTTTAGAGCATTTTGGAATTTTTCATCCAATGAATCCCACATTTTATCTACCTTGGCAAAAATTTTAGACAGATTTTTGGATCAAAAAGATCTTTCGTTGCACCACCTCATCAAGAGATGACTCCTCCTGACTAGCACAAAAGCAAACTTCCTTCATTCTAATGGAGGGATTTTAATTATATTCTTTTGCACTTTTGCATTTTCTCAACTCTCATTCTTCTTTTGCTACCTACTTAATCAACCTTTGTATTTGATGGGATCTTAATTCTAATAGTCTTCCTTAGGCATAGACCCCAAGGATCATATGTGTTTTTTAGCGAAGCCCATCTATGATGTGGCGAAGTTGTTCCCTTTGAGAGTAACCATGGCCTAGGCATGGTGTAATAATGAATAATATCTATCCATGATGACATGCAATGGTTCATATATTCCTTGTTTCCATCCTTGGATTTTCCTTCTTTGGTTTTGTTGGCACATTTAGCCATTTTATAGAATAGCAAAGGTGATAAAATATGAATGAGAAATAGAAGATATTCAAATAAAAAATATATGATGGTTGTGCCCTATTGATATTTTAATACCAAAGGTTTCATGTGAAAATTTGTTGAGTAAAGATTTAGTGTTTCCATTTTCAAATGATGATAGTAAGGAAAGGAAAATTTATCATGTCCCTGTGTGATAGGAAGATTGAAAAAAAAGAATTGAAAAGTTTTATCAATTTAAAAAAGCCCATCCTGTTCATGAATGCATCAATAAGAATTAAAATTGCTGTTAACCATTGTTTAGTTCACATTCTATGTTTGGCCTTGCCTTGCAAAAATACTCTGCTGAAAAACGTTAGTTTCCAAAATAGTCAGGGCGGCAATAGAAGTGTTCTCCTCAATCTGCAAATATCGGGCACAGCTAGATTATCATTAGAATCATTTGAAATGACTTTGGACAGCATCAACGGTCTTGGTGGCAGCATAAACCTCCTGGTCAGAATCATGTCCAGCATTCAAGGCATCCATTTCTTCTTGATTCCCGCCGTGAACGCAGCCAGCAGATCCACTTCTTTATCACTATCGACGCCGTGAATATTGATGTTGTTGAAACCCCCGGTGTACTTGATGTTGTCCAGGATGTGACCTTCAAAGTGGTCACTGGGAGGCTTTGGTCAGGGATAGTATGTATAGACACCCCTGCGATTTCGTGGATTCAAACCATGGAATGATAAAATCACCCAGGAGACCTGGCCTGTTCACCCCGAAACCCTCGAATCCGAACCTACGTTTCAACATTCTGATCCTTACTATTTCATGTAAATCTGCAAAAATGATCACCTCTGTTCAACATGAAGGTCTGGCTATGGTCGCACTGCAAAAAATCCATGGGCAGAGAATAAAGGCTGCAAAGAAACTAGCTCCAGCGATAGGCGTGTTTCCAGCTCATCCCCGTAACTTCCAATAATTTGTGCAGGTTGCTTCCTCACCAAACAGGGCTTTTTTTTCCAAAGAACTCATTTCAAATTTTCAGGCGGTATGTCATTCACTCCTCCTGGAACCTACCATCCAAAATAGCAGCCATGCCCGATGCCGATGCATTCGATATCACATACCAATCTGCTAAACGTGGCAATAAAGACACAAAGGCACATCAAGACAGGTGTCAAGAGATATTTTAGGCTGATGCTGGTAAACCGGAGTTGCAATTCATCAAATAAAATTTTAAATAATCACAATACCACATA
>MNCI01009521.1:15663-42161 GCA_015680685.1 Gnetum montanum | reverse complement strand
CAACTTTGCAATATGTTCTCATAGTATCCATCACAAGTATGAACAAATACAGGGATAAGGGGTTCCCCTATCTTAACCCCCTTCTAGGGGATTCAAATCCCCACAACACCCCCCCTCCCCTTTCCCCGCCCCCAACAAATCTAAAGAGAATGCACCTGATTGCTAGATATCCAAACACAACTTCGCAAAATGTGGGTGAAATCCTTTTCATAACATGATCTCTCTTAGTGTGTCCTAGGAAATTGTGTCATGCGCTTTAGTTATGTCCAGTTTCAAACATAGCCCTAGAAACCTCGTCCATCAAAGAGAGTGCATCACCTCTTGCACCAGCAAAATTTGATCTTGCAGAAATCTACCTTGGACAAAACCTACCTATTTTTCATCCACCATGCATCGTATCAAAGGCCCCATAAGAGCCGAATCAAAGTGTTGCACACCCTAATAGGTCAAAAGTGTGCAAGATTTGATGGATTGGAGGACTTCAGGATCAGCACCAGCCTTGAGTAGTTGATCTCCTGTCTCACCTAGCCCCATACTAACATCTTGTTGAAAGCATCTAAGATGGTATCCTCCAACTCTTTGGCAAAAGCCTGAAAAAATTCCACGGGCCAGCCATCCAAGCCAAGTGCCCGACCTCCCTTCATCAATGCTAGTGCCCCCTCTAACTCTCCCCTAGTGAAGGAGGCCAACAACTGATGATTGTTTGCCTTCTCCAAAACCTTTGAAATATTAATGGAAAGTGGTTTAGTTACCTTATGTCATCAAATATCATACTAGTGATGAGCGGCAAGGTACCCCTATGCTCAACCATACGAATATGAGCGTGTATGCACGATCTAGTCAAACTCCGCAGACAGACTAGTTGTGGCACCTAGATAGTTATACGTTGATCACAGTTCGTTATCTTCCCACCTGGACTAGTATTTGCTTTGTCATGTATGGTTTAGTTTAGAGTGAGATGTATGATGTGATTCTAAACTAGGATACTCCTAGAGACAATGGGAAACAATCTTGATTAAGCTAATAGGCAACATAAAGTAAAATCTAAGTTAGCCTAAGTGCGATGAGCATCCGTCCTTAATCATCCATACACATCTTGGACCTCATGTACTACTTCTGGGAATTCCAAGCACACATTACTTAAGCACTATTAGATACGCTAGAAAACAATAAATAATCAACAATTAAAGTAAATAAAAGCTAAGTAAATAAGAATGAAAGTGAGAGTAATTAATTGCTAAATAGACTATGGTCTAATCTAGCCTAACACAAGTAACCATTCCCACCTCTTGAACACATCCTGAACTTCCTGTAAACATTGCTGGGCTGTCAAACGCTAATCGTTTCTAAGCTACCAAGTGGCACATGTATGCTTGAAGGGGTCATGCTTGTGTAATTTAGTCGATTTGCTTAATTGATCAAAATGAATTGCTGCACTAATAACACAAATGTAAAGTGCATAAAATAAAATAAATGTGTAATAAAATAAAATAAATGTGTAAAAAAACAAATCTCAAGTGCTGCAAGAATGAATCAAAGAGCTCGTCTTTATTGCCAACACAATGGTGTGCTCAGGTACATCAATGCCCGAATAAAGATCCATTCACACTTAGACCACCTACTGCTGTGGGCACTTGGAAATATTTTAACTTTCGAATGGACAAACTTCAAAAGTTTTCCTACTTGACTGCTAAAAACTTGCTCCCAATTGTGTGCTTGGGCATTGTATTTATAGACCCGGGAGTAACCGCTTTAATAATTAGAATAACTGCCGTAATAATAACTACACTAATAGTTAGAGTAACCGCTTCATCATACCTCCATGACTGAATGAAAACTCGTCCTCGAGTACAGAAGAAGAGGAACAAGTTCTTTACAAAATATATTAGGGGGATGTGGACTTATTTGACTGACATGTAGAGTGACACAGAGAAAACAAAAAAATATAGAAGTGCTCGAGCATATAATATTACAATTATGTACAAAATTGGTGTTCATGACAATTAGGAAAGAACACCAATGAATTCAAAGGACATCCAACCCCTCTTGATGATAGAAGAATGAGGAAGAGGTAGAAGAGATCCAACGATCATGAACAATCTCCCGCGAGTGATATGGTTGCATCCTCCTTGGTAACGATAGTCCTACTTCCAGTCCATGCTTTCCATTGCAATCACAACAAAACCAAGGATTAGTATATATAGTACATAAATAATGGCTGAATACCTTGTCTCGTCAGTGATTTTATCTAGCCAAGTTGTGATTGTGATAGATTGATTACTTGATATTGTTAGTGGAAAGACTGACGAATGGGTTGAATAAGAGAAGCAATCCATACAATTCAAAAAAAGCTTGACATGAGTAGTGGAAAGAGGGTATTCACAACAATAAAAAGGAATTCATTACAAACAATTGTGAAGGTGCGTACAATTTGAATGACATGGATAGGGTAAATAAAAAGAATTTGATTGTAACAATGTCTATGGGTAAAGAACTTAACTTAACCAAACCAAAAGATATGCAAATGGGTCCTCCCCAAAGTAGGCACAAGCCTTTTATGCCCTTGCATTACTTCAATCCAAGGAGTTTGTGGGCTTCATGGATGATTAATGATTATGGAAAGTTAAGTGCAAAAACCCAAAAGTAACTGACTGAGAAACCTGACACATCAAACTAGAACACCGAATCAAAACATGAAACCGACAATGAGGTGAGATATGAAAAGCATAGATGGATGATAGAGAAAGTGGAATGAAGTTCCTAATTATGGTCACATACAGCCTCTTGTGAAGTTTGTGATTAATTGACTTGGTAGGATCCTTCCTTAGTCCAGATCAAAACCAACCACTTTCAGTGACTTCGCATCGACATTCTAAGGCAAGTTCATCCCCTGAGACACAAGAATGCTCCCACAAAACAACCACTGTTCCAAATAGAAGAGAAGGTAGGAAGTGTAAAAGGGCCTTAGTTAGAGGAGACAAGACAAGTCTCATAATCAGTGCTTTTAGCCCTTTTATTTGGTTTAAGGGGTGTGCTTTGAATTTCCATGTTTTTTTTTTTTTTTTTTGTGAATGGGAACCACACCATGCAAAGACCCATGCGTTTTTTCGTATGTATTTTATCCATGGGGTGTGCTTTGAATCCTCATCTTTTTTTTTTTCTTTTTTTAATGAGGACCACACCATGCAAGGACTTATTTAACTTCCTATTATGAAATGACACAGAACGGTGAGAAGCTTACAAAAACATTCTCACACAGGAAAACAAAAAAGCACAAAGAATACTACATCCTTTTGAAGCCACACCCTACCCAAACCTTTGATTCCTTCCCAATTCCAGAAACTACACAAGTCATCAATTTATTAGAGTTGCATTAATGGAGAAGAGACTGTATGCTTCCAAAACAAGGAAAACCATAGAGTATGTGGATGGGTGGATGATGTGGACTCACTGCCTGTTACATGAAAAGAAACCATGTCCTAGTTGTCAGTAACGATATTCAAAGTCAGAAACCAAACATCAATAATCAAATTACAAATGAAACATACCACCATTGAGTAGCACATTACCATTGTACCTGGCACCTTATTAGCAAAAAGAGTATAGAATGATACCAAACATAAAAAGATATAAAAGAGAGTGAAAGAGTATCCATGAAATATTAAATATACTAACGATGGTGTAAAACAAAAACTTAAAAAAAATCAATAATCTTAAAAAATGATAAGACGTAAAACAAAGAATATGAAAACAAAAAGTTTTAAAACCAAAAATGTGTAAAACAAAAAGTCAAAATACACTTAAGAATCTTAGAAATTAGAATGGGGGTGACCCCCACGACTAAACATTTGGTCATGGCTTGGATTAATAAGTGGATGAATAGGATCCATGCATGTATGAAATGTTAGAGGTCTGTCATGCCCCAGCCACTAGGTGTCTATTGGTGGTATGGTGGCTGGGTAGAGAAATTGTTGATCACACACTTGATTATAGAAAGCATAGTGGGACAGGTTAGATGATGTGTGTACATTATGAGGGAAATTTGACCCACTATGACACCTTTGACTAGATGGCAGTATGCACGGATCTATGTCCCTTCACATTGGTGAATTCACTGGATGTTGGAGTGTGAGGTGGAGGCCTAGATAAGGTGACAGGAGACATTGAGTTTGAAGAGGAAGGTGCATCACAGTGTTGGGCTTTTGCTAAGTTGGAGGATGCAGTGGTTTCAGAACCGTGTTGTCTCTTTCTACGACCATGCTTAAAGAAAGGACATTTCCGACGTTGTGGAGGACTCCCACTATTATTAACAATAGCAACACAAGTAATGTTCGCCACCAGTAGTACCAAAAGTTTTGCACCACAACACATGTGGTGCAAAACTTTTTGGTACTATTGATGGCGATGTAAGAGGAGGTGAAGGATGAGAGCATTAAAAGCAAGGAGAAGTATAAGGAACATGAGGTGTTAATCTCGCAGAAGAGGATATGGGTTGATGATTCTCAGGAGAGTGATAACGACGAGATGAAGTAGAGAATGTTGATCTAGATGGAAAAACAAGGTGTTGAACATGATAAGCGCTTGGTTTCGGATGGTATGAAGGATGTGGCCAGTTTGGCGATGGCCTCCCCCACAACTGGGGGTTTTGTCACAGCAGTTGAGCACAGTATTAAGGCTAGTAAGAATTTGCCCATAAATAGTATGATGAGTTATGGGATTGCCTATAAAGTTGTGAAACAAGAATGTGCCCAACCATGTACTTCTTCTATACGAAATTTGGATGTAACATTCTTTCCCAATGCTCATGTAGATGTGACAAGATTGGGCATTGGCCTTTTGGGTGATCGTACAAGCAAACATTGCATTGATAATTATGTTTTGTGGCTGAGCCCCTATCCTCATTTTCTTCAGCCCTTCTTTCCGATTGTTGAATGGTGTTCTACCTTGTTTCATGTTTAGTATCCTCTATTTGTTTTGGTCATCAAAGTTATCTTGCATGGGTCTTCCCTTAATAATGTCGACATATTCTCTACATTTTTCATGTACCCACTCTGTCATTTTGTTGATCTTTGCCTCAATTTCATCTAGTGATTTTAGTGTTGGCAAAGGTAGAAATGGTTTCACCTCCTTGAGGTGAGTTGATTTCTCCTCTTTATGATTATGAACCTTTGTTACTTTAAGAGTTTAGTCCTATTAAGATTTTTCAACATTCTCCCATTTGGCTATTTCTCCTTCTTCTTTTGCTACCCGCTTAATAAGCTCTTGGAATTGATGGGTTCATAGTTCATATAGTTGACCTGGGACATACATCCCTAAGGCCTCCCTTGTTTCATTACGGAGCCCATCCATAATGTGATACATTAGCCTTTCCTCGGAGAACCCATGGCCTAGGCATTTGTTTAACAAAGAGTAATATCTTTCTAAGGCCATGTCCAAGGGTTCAAGTTGCCCTTGTTTCCACTCTTGGATTTGTCTCCTCAAGGTTGACACTCTTGCATAGGTTTGATATCTTTCATTGAAGAGGTTTACCATTGTCGGCCAATGACGAATTGATTTCGGCTTTAAAGACATGTACCATACTTTTGCTTAGCCAACAAGTGTCATAGGAAAGAGCTTAAGTCTTTGCCACCCATTATCAATATTGTTCCACACACAAGCATCATAGAAGGCTTGTAAATGATGTTGCAAATCTAAATCATAGCCTCTTCAAAACTTGGGAAAGTTGTTTAAATCAAGCTTGGGTAAACGGCTTTCCTTATGATGCCTGCAAAATATTCAAACAACCTCTTGTACATGCATTAGGCTCTTAGTGGCCAACAAGGATTCATCGTCACTAAGTAGATCGTGCGTTTGTGAGTTGGAACGATGTTGTCTATGTTCATGTTGGCATTGTTGATTTTGTCCATGGGTTCGATTTTTATTTCTATGCTGACCCCTTGAGGAATAGTCATCCGTGTCGCAACCTAACATTGAAAGAGTAAAGAAAGAGAGGAAACTGAAAAACTTATCATGACTTTTATAAGTCTCCCAATCATCCCCTGATGTACTCTTACTACCCATTGAGAAGGTCCTAGGTCTTACGAGCCCCCTCGTTCTAGGGGATGTCCCATCTTCACTAGAGGTATCTGAGTTGGATGACAAAAGTCCTTCAGTATCATTGGGGTATTTATGAACATATGAAACTCCTGCATAAGATTGAGTACTCCAAACTTCTTTGTTGGTTCTCCAATGAATTGCCTCGCTAGATGTTGTGTTATCGCTATCTTGTGAAAGAGAGATTGTTGTGAATTATGTGTGACTTAATTGAATTTAATTTCTTTGTTTGAAAGATATATTGTTAATACCTTGTTACAACGATCTTGTATGATATAACTAATCTAGATAACTAGCACCATCCCCAACAACGACGCTAATGATGAGCAACAAGGTACCCCTACGCTCAACCATACAAATACAAGTGTGTACGTGCGATCCAATCGAACCTTGCGGACGAACTAATTGTAGCATCTAGACAGTTATATGTTGATCACAATTTGCTATCTTCCCACCTGGACTAGTATTTGCTTTGTCACGTATGGTTTAGTCCAAAGTGAGGTGTATGATGTGATTCTAAACTAGGCTACTCCTAGAGACAATGGGAAACAATTTTAATTAAGCTAATAGGCAACATAAAGTAAAATCTAAGTTAGCCTAAGTGCAATGAACATCCATCCTTAATCATCCATACGCATTTTGGACCTCGTGTACTACTTCTAGGAATTCCAAGCACACATTACTTGAGCACTACTAAATACGCTACTGGGTTACCAAGTAGTTACATTTAAATGTTCATGATTAAGTCATATTCATTCCGCATTAGCAACAGGAAGTGTAAATGACAATAAAAGAAATATTAACTAAATAGACAATAATAAATAATCAACAATTAAAGTAAATAAAAGCTAAGTAAATAAGAATGAAAGTGAGTAATTAATTGTTAAGTAGACTATGGTCTAATCTAACCTAACACATGTATCTGTTCCCACTTCCCACTTCCCGGACACATCCTAAACTTTATGCAAACACTGCTAGACTATCAAACGCTAATTGTTTCTGAGCTACCAAGTGGCACACATGTGCTCGAAGGGGTCATGCTTGTGTAATTTAATTGATTTGCTTAATTGATCAAAATGAATTACACGAATGTAAAGTGCATAAAATAAAATAAATGCATAATAAAATAAAATAAAATAAATACGTAAGAAAACAAATCTCAAGTGCTACAAGGATGAATCAAAGAGCTCGTCTTTATTGCCAACACAATGGTGTGCTTAGGTACATCAATGCTTGAATAAAGATTCGTTCACACTAGACCTCTTGCTGCGGGCACTTGGAAATATTCAACTTTCGAATGGACAAACTGCAAAAGTTTCCTTACTTATTGCTAAAAACTTGCTCCCAATTGTGCACATGGGCGCTATATTTATAGACTCGGGAATAACCGCTCTAATAATTAGAATAATTGTTCTAATAATAACTGCACTAATAATTAAAGTAAACACTCTAATAATTAGAGTAACTGCTTTATCAACTAATATCTTAAGAGTGTTCGCAACCTCCTGCTTGCCCTCAACCATCCAAGCACCATCATGAATGGAAGGAATCATTTTGGCCAAGTGAGTTGACCAAGCAACTGCAAAGAGAAAACGTGAGTTCCTATCTCCATCACTCAACCAACAAACCTACCCCCTTTGCCTCCAATACATTTCTTCTTCTTTGTCCAACAGCTCCAACTCCTATAGAACCACCTCCTTCGCATCCTCCTGTTCCTAGTCCCACTCCTGAGTCCTTTGTATTTGCTCCAGGCATCACATGAGCTCTCTTAGACCATATCTAAAGGAGAATTTGTCCTCCGACTTGATCCCCCAAATATGCTACTTAAGTGAAGTCAACCCTTGCTACAGAAACTCTCTTGGATCAACACCCCACTTATAGGTGCCCCAAATGTCCTCCACTAACGGTCACAACCATGGCTTCATCAACCAAGATACTTCAAATCTAAAAGGGTGTGGATCCTACTCAGGAGGTTGTATCATACAAACCAAAGGTCTATGATCCGAAGACAACGCACCCAACAAGGCACAACCACATGCCCCCCTTTACCATAGATGCAACAAGCAGGTTGTGCCTACTATCGTCGGGGTTCCCCAACCACGACATTTTCATATTCCATGTGAACTTTCTCTTCCCCCAACAACATTTCAAGAAAGGTAACCTAACTACTTAAATATTTTAAAACAAAATAGTAGAATTTCACGTAGATTTTCAAAGGCGGTGTAAACTAACCTTATTTATTATAAAATTACAAAATTAAATAAGGAACATCTCTCTTATGTTTAACCTTATTATTTTGAAGTTCTAAGCGCTTTGCATCTCCACCAAATGCGTTAAATCTCTTCAATCAGCTAATTGCCATGTGTGCAAAAGATACATCGTTTGATGCCTTTATTGTCAACCTCATCTCACCCGCACAAGTACTTTTCTAGATTAAATTCCAGAAGATGTAACCACTATGTCTTGAATAATTTAAACTCATATAAATATACACCTTTCACTCAATCATTGCAGTTCTGAAAAGTATCAATCAAATAAATGAATTCTTCATCAACAAAAAAAGCCATTACAATTCTTCATTATCATTGCTTTTTATTTAAATAAAAATAACTCACCTTTAAAGATAGGTTAATCACAAAATTGCAAGAAAGACAGTTATCTAGTGATAAAACCAAAATCCCAAATCCGTTGCAAGAACATACATACTACTTGGCAAGCAATTCCCACCATTTGGGAAACAAAGAATAATTACAAACCAACCAATAGAATAATTAATGCTACAAGATGATTTTTTGAGATAGAAAAAACAGCCATTTCCCTAGTATCAGCTTAAATACTATGATACAAAGGATTTGGTATCTTAAATGTAAAGTTACCTACACAAGGGCCTCGGATATCACTCCACTGGTCACCAATAACCCCTTGGATGCGGAAACCTAGGTCCTCCAATTGCATCCTCTTTTCAGATTTAAAAGTTTGAATGTCTTGCTCATAATGTTCAGGCCTGTAACAAACTCAATTTTAATGTATAATGAGTGGTGAAATTAAGTCATTGTAGAATCTTTAATATCCAAAAACAAATGCAGAGTTTTCCCTCGTATTCAAGGCCCAACTTCAAAAATGAACCGACTTCAGGAAGTAGACCAAGCAGACAACTACAAAATAAGGGAAACTAAAATTTTGTTCGTTTCTTTAGAAATCAAGATAAATACTACCTCATTATCAAGAGCCGCCAAGCAGAATAACCAACACTAATAAGATTCTTCTCAGTGAAGTTTCGTGTATTCTCCAGTCTACTAGTAAGAAAAATCAGAGAAAACCCTTTGACCTGGACTTTTTGATATAGCTTTAAGGTTGGAATCAGTGCTGGAGATTCTCCTTCCTCGATCCATCTCAACCAATCACTGTCATTGTGCCTCCGTGAACTAAGATCGTGTTTCATGCAAAGGATCAGCTATACAAATTGCATGAACCATTTTGGAAAAGTAGAAATCAAAACAGCATATAATCCAGATGTCTAGTTAAATATGAGGAACCAAGTAGTACTTAGAAGTTGTTGCTGAGATGCATTAAACAAAGCTTAAAGGTCTGCATTTCATCAATCAAGTTCGAACAAAAGTAGTGAGATAGCAAGAAAACATTGGCAAACTGAAGTACCATCTCAGCATAACAAATCACAATCAATATAGAAATTACGATAAATCATTTACATGCTATGTATATAATCTCGTACTTAATAAAATCTTCTGTTGACACGTTTGAAGAAGAAAAAGATAAAATTTTGACCCAGAGGTGAACTACTAGCTAACTGAAGAGGATCCTTCTTGATCACTGCAAATAAATTTGTTTAGGTCGTATCGTTCAGAGGGGAGCTTCACCGTCAGGGTAAATAATACAGATCGGTCATAACAGAAGAGATGAGGTGAGGGAAAATTTTGATAGTAAGATTTGCTTTTTCGTAAAGGAAAAAGATCCTCTTAGGCCAAAATATAGATATATATAATAAAGAATCCAGATAATAGCGAATTACCTTTCCAAAACAGAAATATAGTAGGGAGCGTTCGACAAAGCTGTTTCGTCAATATCCATAATGACAGCGTCCAATCCATCGTCATTTGGCACCATTTCAGTCCAGTAAGCCTCTGCCGCCATTATTGCTCCGTGTACATCCTTTTCATACTGACCATCTTTCATGTACTTCAGCAAGTATTCTCGACATACGCTTGAAAACATGTTGCTCAACTGTATGTTATTGAGTTCAAAGTTCAATGTCAGGCTCCTACACATGTTAGCTGTTTCCAAAACCTGTGAACCTTTGACCACCACATTAGGCTTGTTCTGACATGATGCGAGAAGGATTGCCAATGTAATGACAAGGGTAAAGAGAAGAATTCCAATAGTAAGTATAGCTGAAACCAAGACTGTAACTGCCAAAGATGATAAGTAGATGCCACCCTCATCCAACTCTATGTACCGGCTTGATTCAAAAAAGCCTGAAAGGAAACAATTTCGTCCCAGCTTGTAACTCAATAAAAAACACAAAAGGGAAATTCACCTCAAAATATCAAGGAAAAGGATGATTGAAGTGCAAAATATAAAACAGACATGAAGATGAATGTCAGTGCCCATGAGTGTTTACCTTTATTTCCAAAAAAAAAGAGGAAAGGAAGAACAGGTCAAAAGACGGACTCTAAAAACTATAAAATTAAGATTTAAAATAAATGCAGGAATTCCTAGCATTTAAAAGTTAATAATAGCTCAAACTGTGAGAATAGCAGGAAAAGATCTCATGTTTATTTTTCGCATTATACAATGAAGGGATCACATATAAGACAATATAAACACCGTGGGAATTAAATGAAAGGTACGAATTCAATAACAAGCATGTTGTTTTCAAGAAGGAATTTTAACCTTCGAATCAAACTATTTGGAATGATCAATAAAAATTCTATTTGGAATGATCAATAAACATTATCGAATTTCACCCGAAAAATTGTTAAATGAAATTTTGCACAATGAAAAACTGAAGGAATGATGTCACTTGTGTGAAGGAGCATACAAAGAAACTTAAAATTTTCATAAAAGCAATCCGATTGCCCCTACCGCTTGAAGTTTTGAAATGTCACAAACGTTAGGATAAATAGGTATCATCAAAACTAGAGCAATTTGAAAATAAAAAGTTTCCAATACAAAATTTCACTATTTATACCAAATCATATTTAGCAAGTCGACCTTGAAAGTTTGCAATTTTGCAGCATACAGAGCCCTAAAGATGTCTTCAGAGATCTAAGCAGTTTACTTTACAAAGCATTACATTGGAAATAAGCATTCAAAGGCAGTTGCATTGTAAAAAGGCAAACATACCTGAAACTCGTCGACTGAGAAGACTTAAGGAAGATTCCTCTTGTTCATATGTGTTGCTGTGCCCTGACAAGGATGAAGCTAGAGTGGAAGGCATTGTTGTATCCCCCATTGTACTGATATAGAATAATTGCAAAAATGAGATCCCCCAATAATATTATCGTTAACCCTTAAATAATAAAAATAATTAAAAAAGCTGGATACATTTTTCAAAGTTCATGCTGCTGTCAAATCCAAGTCATTTTTTGTGCGGGTGCAATTGATTGGTCTTATATGAAAATTTCCCCAACATTTTAAGATCTGTGATAACAACAACAACATCCAATCAAAACACATACCATGGTTATTCGTCTATAAGTAGAGAAACCAAAACAACATGACAGTCCACAGTTTCAGTTTCATAAGAAACTAGTAAGTGCGTATCAAACCAAGTTGAGCTGAATCGTTACAGCATGCACTCAAATTGTAGAAGGCTAGCGCCTATATTAAGAAAGGTCTGAGAAAACGTTTCTTTAAAATGGCTAATATCATTTTGTGAATAATATTTAATCTAGCTTAAACGCTAGAGATATCAAGTGTATAAATGACCATTCAGTAAACATATTCCATAAAATTGTTTCCTATAAATCTACCTTTTCCGACGTCAGTTATGCGCAGACACAGAAATCTTATGGACTACTATGATCACCATCTTCCGGTAATACTCTATTGCAAAAGATTACATGGCGAAATGACATAACAATCAAGAAGCTGTTAGTCATCTTACATGAAAGGATTTACAATTTTAATGCACATACAATCATGATTACTTTGTAACATTCAATTTGTGACTGCTAGTTGTTGAGGTGAACGGGTCCTCATTAAAAATTAAAAAATAAGAATGGATGTCCAAATTGCACAACAGTTGAGAATCTTTCAGTTAATCGAGCATGAAGAGAATAGTGCACAAGGCCAACAGCCAAAGGGAAATCCACAACATAATATCAGCCTCATTGGAAAGTCCTCAATGCATTCTTTGTGCAAAGCATAGTACAATCTCATTTGATGTTGCTGACATAAACAACCAAAGTCAGAAACCTGAAGGTGGCCGACTCAGTATCTCTTGGTGGCAGTGCAAAAATAGGAAAGTACTCTGTTGGATGAATTGATAAAAGAAATGACGAAGAAATTAACCACGGTCGATCGTACTCTATATTAACAGGACACTTATTAACTTCAATATTTCTGAAGTTTCGAAGCTGACAACTCACTTTTGAAAGATTTGAACATGTCCATGTTTTTCACTTGACGTACTACTGTTTCGTAAGATGTCATATAGTAAGGTATCAAGCCTTGAAAACCATCTGGAAATGTTTTTTGAAGTCTTCGGTACTAATACTTATTTTTACTTTTTAAAGATGTAGTTTTATGAAAGATTTCCTCAAAAGTTATCCCTGGTCACTGTTAACTGCAACTATAAAAAAAAATGCTTTGCTTTGCTGATCTCGTGTATTATCATGGAATGATAGATAATTTATTTCTATTGAACATCGCTCACGAGAAAAAAGGATCGAAGATAATTTATTTCTATCAAATCTGAATATTGAACAGCAGAATGCTCACGGGAAAAAAGCATCGAAATTTTTCACATACAATTGGCATACAACAACAAATGGTTGCAGGAATCAAAACACAGAAAGCCGGGATACGAAAGAAAAAACAACAGCATTCATAACCGATCCTTGAACTTCGTCACTCCGAGTGCCGAGGGCCGAAATTCACTAAAAAGTTATGAAAAAAATCCAACGACACAAAACAAGGATAAAAGCAACAGCAAAACGCAATCGTATTGCATCCATACCAGCACAGGGGCCAAAAAATAGTTAAATCCGGCCAGGCAATCCGCTGGCCGATGATTCAAAGCTAATTCACGCGCCAAAGGCCTCCAAAACTAAAACGGATCGTCATCAAAGTACGCCATGACACAACTAATCACCGTCAGATTCATCAATATGCAACGATAACAGAGACACGAGTGCGAAGAATTCACAGAAGCCACAGGGAATTTGGCCAAAGATGACACAACACAGAGACATAAACAAATCCACAACATGTAGCAGGATCAAAATCAAAGGCAAAGCAAAAGCAACAGCAGCAACAGTCATGAATTCATGAATTATTGTTTCGCACAGAAAAACAAAAACCGAACAACAAATAATATTACAAAAATCCACGATCAATCAAGCACAATCCCACTCACATCAACCCCCAAGATAAGAAACGACTATACGCAACTGCTGCCCCTCAAATAAGAATTATTCTAAACAATAACACCTTTTTCTGTGCTGTCATGAACGAATTATTTGGCTACACGTGCACTCTGCCGAAAATATCTTTTGGGTCCAGGTACTGTCCGCCACAATGCAACGATATTATTCTGGGGCGAATCCGTGGGCACGGCTGTTGGTTTTCCCTCATAATATATATGTGGCCCTAATTGCTTTATTTAGTGATTTTTCCTTTTTTTTTATGGATAATTTGATGTGCTTTGGAACTTTGTTACAATGAATTTTAAATCGAACATTGGGTGACAAGTCAAAGATGCTTCTTTTTTTAGTTGGTGGGGGGCATCATTGGGAGTTGGATTCGTTGGACCCCATCAATGTGATCAAACATGTGGCCATGATTTTTTCAATGTTACATTGTTTTCTTTGTTTTGTTTTCTTTTAAGTGTTTTTTCTTTGTTTTTCTAATTTTTTTTATTTTCTTTAAAAAGGAAGACATTGTCCTAACGATGTCTTAGTTGGGCAAGAAAACGATAGCTTCCTTGCATTGAAAACACCAAAGCATGCAATGTCTTTTTCTTGATTGTTTGAAAGGAGGAACTCGAGTGCCAGAGCTTATTCCATATGGGGATCATAATTCTTATTGTTTTTGTAAACCTTTTTTAGTAAGAGTATAAAGGCTGACCAGCTAATTTGACGTGACTTGCTTTTTGTGACTTCTTTTAGTAAGAGAGTTATTGTCTTGATATTTCCTTGTGACACCTAACATCAACTTTATCATACCTAATTCCATCTATTTTCTAATGCCTTCATACCTATAGGAAGTTTTACTAATTCTCATGTATCATTTTCATACATTGAATTAATTCTTTTGCCATGGATATGTGGTGTTTTGATGTGATAAAATAATTTCAATAAAAAAAATGAAAAAAATTTATAGGATAGTAATTAAGTGTGTTATTTTATATGGTGGTAAATGTTGGATATAATAAATAGGCATAAACAACAAATTAGTGTGGTAGAAATATAAACACTTAAATGAATATTTAATATTACATGAATAGATAAATTGCACAATATAGACATTTAAGAAAAACTCAAAGCATCTTAGATGGTTTGGACATATGCAAAGGAAATCAAAAGATAAGCTTATTAAAAAAGGGTTGCTATATTATTGTTTTAGGAAAACCACCAAAAGGATGGCCAAAAAAAGATATGGGAGAAAGCAATTGAACATGATTTGAATAAACTACAAATAAATAAGGATCTAGCTCCTCATAAAAGCAAATGACATAAAAGAACTCATGTAGCCAACCCCATTTTGTTGGGACTAGGCTAGGATGATGATGATGGCTTGCTCTCGTTTATCAACAAAAATTTAGACTATTAATCGCTTCTACAAAAGATTTTGACTCTTCATCATTAATAAATAAAGCATAACAAAAAAAAGAAGAAGAATATCTTTACATCAACTTATGATGGCATGTAGATCTTTTAATTTGTTGTGTAAGGTTACTTACTATTTCTTCAACTTCATTAAGATCATTAGGTTAAACTTAATATTCTCCATGACTCTCTTCATTATCAACACTTGGTCATATTTGTACTTGTAGGAAATCTCTTTTTGGTTTTAAGTTACAAGCCCTTTGGATTCCAATTTGATGAGTCATGTCCAGTTGGTTACATTAATGAGGCCGCATCAACTGGGCCATGTTGATTGGGCCTCATCAACACATCGTATCATGTGTTGATGAGGCCCCATCGATGCAGTGTTGGTTTTCTTGATTTTTGACTATAAATATGTGCTTACAGCCACATTTATGGCAAGTAGAGATTGTAGTTGTAGTGAAGCTCTTGCATTTTTTCCATTTGAAAGTTAGAATTTTCCCCCCAAGTGCCCGCACTAGAAGTCATTGAGTGTACAGATCTTTATTCGAGCATTGTTGTACCTGAGCACGATAGTGTGTGCAGCAATAAAGACAAGCTTTCTAATAAACCTTATAGCACTTTGGATAGATTAGCTATTGCATTTATGCATTTAATGTATTTAATTATTTATTAAATATTTTCTAGTTATTACATTAATGAAGCAATTAAGCCAAATAGATTACACACATAAGTACAACGACTTTGAGCGCAACACGTATTTGCTTGGTAATCCCAGTAGCGTTATGCCTTAGTACATCCAGTAGCATAGTGCTTGGTCGCCCAGCAATGGATACGTGGGTTCAGGACATGTACAGAAAGTGGGATCAGATGCTTATGTTAGGATTAGTTAAATGCTAAGTTAATTAGTTAATTTAGATTAGTTAATCAAATCCTTTTATCTACATTTTTAGCATCAAACTGTAAAACACAAAATGTTAAAAATCGGATACCTCAATCATAGTTAACCATACCAACGAACATCACGAGGGTAATTGGGAAGACAATTATTGACCTTAAGGCTAGATTCACTTCCTAAAAGATTAGTGCACTAGAAACAATAAAGTCTATGGAATTCAACCGGATCACATGTGAACGCTTTGTGATTTGTATGATTGGGAGTAGGGGTACCTCATCTCTCATCATTGGCGCTGTTACTCAAGACTCTGTTTGTGGAACATGTGCTATTTCGGTCTTAGTGAATACCATTAATATCATTGTATGAGCCTCAAGGTCAATATCATTCCCACTATACATAGAATTATAAAAACACACTAATAATTTTGTTTTGTTTTGTTTTGCAAAATGTCTTCTTCTTCTTGTAAGCATGAAGACACCAAACCACTAGTCCCATAAGAATGCAAGGTGGTATACATTCATTCAAATGAGTTTGTGCCAAATTTCACTTTCATCCTACATCAGGATGAACAACTGCAATGGTGTGATATGGAGGGCAACGTTGCCTTGCCCCTCGATCGATCTATGCTAGGAATGCTATTCAAAACCCTTAAGAAATTAGGTATAGCAGATCTTCACAAAGAATACATTGTGGATGGATATGACACTCAAAACTATTGTTCCATTGAAACATAATGCAAATGAGATCAACGTCAGGAGAAACTTCATGAAGCTACAAAGGGGAAACATTACACCAATCCCTTGTTCCTACTAAATCAAGATGACACTAAGGATCCTCCTACAAAAGGTTCCTAACATGAAGATTCTCCACCCCTTGTTATAGATGGCGAGGGTGTGAACCTGACCCTATGATCCACTATTCATAAATTGGGTTCAAGAAAAAGTGGCAGCCAAGGTAGGGACTCGGGCAAGCACCACAATAGCAAGGGATCTAAGGATGGTGATCATAATAAACATAAGAGTGGTGGAAAACACCATGGTGGCAGTGGTAGTCCACCTTTCTCTTCATCCTCTTCATCTGATTCAGAACATTCCTCTTCATCTAACGATTCGCATGGAAGCCACTGTCAAAACAACCATGATGAAGGTGATCAACAAAACAATAATGATCATGAAGACCACCAAAACTAAAGGGGTGGCCGAAACCATCATTAGCATCATAGGCACAACGATGATGATGAACCTCTATTGGCAACTCGAAGTATGCTCAACATTGTGGAGGCAGTGAAAATCTCAACCAACCATATGAAGGATAGTTGGATCAAGCACCTAGACATGAACAATATCCCAAGATTTGAAGGGGGATGCAACTCTGAACCGCAAACACATCTATAAGCTTTTCATGATGCCTATGCATTACAGAACATAGAGAATGAATGGTAGAAACCCAAAATTTTCCCAAGAACACTCATCAAGGAAGCTAAAAGTTGGTACAGGTCTTTGGAACCGAAATCTATTTGTAGATGGAGTACATTGCTAAAGTTATTTAATGACAAATATTAAACATACTCCAGAGTGTCTAATCTAAGAAGGCAAATCCAAGGCTAGAAACAAGGAGCACATGAACCCTTGGATGCTACCATGGGTATATACTATTCACTCCTACATTGATGCCCTAGCCATGGTTATTCTCACAGGGAACAACTTCATAACATCATAGATGGACTTAAAGCAAAAACTAGAAGAACCCTTCGGGTGTATGCCCAAGGAAGGTTGTCTAAAATGAGATTATCAGATCCAAAGGCTAATTGAGCAGGTAGCAAAAGAAGAAGGTGAGCTATGAAAAAGGAAAAGTATTGAAGAGCATAATAGGGACCCCTCCATCAGAAAACGAGAGATCTAATTTTGTGACAAGGAGGAATCCCCACTTGATGAAGTGGTGAACAAAAAGACCTTGCCCATCCAAAAATCTATTTCTAACATTTTGGCCAAGGTTAACAAATTATGGGACTCTTTGGATGAAAAATTTCAAACTGCTTTGAAGATTGCTAAAGAATCGAAAGAGCAAAATAATGATTGTAATTGCAGAAGATGAAAAAAAGCTAAACGTGCCTGCCAAAGAGGTAAGGGAAAAGCTGCTGCAATAGAGGAAGTTGTGGAGTCTGACTCTGATGATGAAACTGAATGTAACATTTGCCAATACAAACATCTAAAGGGATGTTGCCCTGTAATGTCACACTTACAAGAGTTTGGAGTGTATGCATTGAATTCTCGCCTAGCACATAGGAAAGCTCTAAGACAATTGCCTTACCCTCAAGGTAGTCCAAGATAGTTCCACCAACAACAACAATCTTATTACCCAAGTGGAACTCCTCCACAACCTTATGAATAATACCAATAGTGGTACCAACCACAATCATGGGGAATGCCACCACCAAGGCAGCAGTACCCTTATAGGTAACCAAATCCATACGGGTACTATGTTCAACAACCTGTCTCTCCTAGAAGTTTTGCAAGTTATGCATCATTCTAACATCATTATTACCCTCTAGAATACCATCGAACACATTCACCATCTACTTGAGGAAAAACCCATATCCATATCCATATCATCCTCCGCATACACCTCCACCTTCAACCCAATTACCTCTTGCTCCATCTATGTAGGGTGAGATTCCTCCATAGCCACAACAATGAAATGCTACGAGGGTTGTACACTCACAACCAATTTTTTAGCCAAGTGGTCTAGACAATCGATCTAGGAAAAGACCTTCCTTTTGGCCAAGTAGTCCTCTCCAGCCCTCACAATCTAGTTTGGCTAATCGTCCTACATCTCCATCACCCTCATCCTCTGCATCAAATACCTTCGAGTACCCTTCAAACCAAGTGCTGCCGAGGATCCACACTATAATGCTAACTCATGTTGTTTATGATTGGATCAAGGCTGATAATTATACTATGAAAAGACTTGGTCCCAAAAATCCACTCATTTATCTACAGATCGTTGGATAGGAGCCATGCAAGGCTCCTCTTGACTCTGGTTCTGGAGTTAACCTCATCTCCCATGACATGTATAAGGCCTAGAACCTACCACCTCTCAAGAAGATCAACATTCATCTAAAATTAGCAAATCAGTCAATTATTGTCCCTTTGGGATTAGTAGAGGACATTGTGACCACAATTTGTGGGTTGTCCTATTCTGTTGATTTTTTGGTGATCAAGATGGACAATTGCAAAAGTGACTTCACCATCATTATGGGAAGAGCTTGGTTAAGCACAGTCGACGAAAGAATGGATATAAGGAACCTATTTTTAGAAATATCCAAGGAAAATGAGCTAAGAAAAATTGAGAAGAAGCGTATTTAATGCATTACATATAGTGATAACAGGTGCAATTGTGTGCAAAAGATTTGATCAATCAAGAGTACCTACATTAAGTCATGCAATTAGTGTGCACAAGAAATTAACATTCAAAGGTGTCCGTATGCAATAGCCACAAAGAAGAAGGGCACCTAGTGGCTAATAGCTGATTAAGATAGCAACACAATATGCATGTAGCCAACTGAGAGCCTAACATTTGCATATGTTGAAAGCATGAACAAAATTAAACAAGTTCATTTCCAACTCTCTGATGAAGATGATGATACATGTTGGGGAGAGTTGAAAATCCTTGATTACTTCAAGTAGGAGCCCTTAGAGCTAAAAACTTTACCAGCCGGTATGGAGTATGCATTTCTAAAGAATAGTAAACTAATCATAATTAATGTCAAACTTGCTCCTAAATAAAAAGAAAAGTTGTTGAAGGTGGTGAATAAATGACAACAACCTTTGCTTGGTCATATCCAAAGCTAACAGGAATTGATTCAAGGATATGCCAGCATCACATCTACATTGACCCGGCCATGAAGCCTAGAAGGTAGTTATAGAGGTAGGTGAGCCCCAAATTAAAGCAAATCATCAAGGAGAAAATAGAGCAACTCCCCAAGGTGAGGTTCATCTATCTAATTGCAGATAATGAGTGGGTTAGCCCACTTGTAATTGTACCAAAGAAGGGTGGCAAATGGCGGGTTTGCATCGACTTCAGGCTATTGAATATGGCAACATTTAAAGACCACTTTCCTTTGCCATTTGTAGATCAAGTGTTAGATACTATATCTGGGCATTGTTATTATAGTTTCTTGGATGGTTATAGTGGCTATAACCAAATTCAAGGTGCACCAAAAGATTAGGCCAAGACAAAATTCATGAGCCCTTGGGGCACTTTTGCATGTTGTAAGATGCCATTTGATCTATGCAATGTCCCTGCAGCCTTTCAATGCTTGGTCCTTAGTATCTTTCAATAGTAGATTGGTAGTAGTGTTGAACTCTTCATGGATGACTTTTCCACCTATGGAGCTACCTTTGAGCAAGTGTTAGACTAATTTGAGCAAGTACTGAAAAGATGTGTAGAGATAAACCTATGGCTCAATTGGTAAAAGAGCCATCTCATGGTTCAAGAAGGCATTGTGCCAAGGCACTGAATTTTACAAAAAGGGATTGAGGTAGACCTAGAAAAGATAAGGGTCATTCAAGGAATAACATGTCAACTAGAGATTGTTAAAGATGTCCGATCATTCCTTGGACACATTGGCTACTACCAACAATTCATAGAGAATTTCTCTAAGATCACAAAGCCATTAGTCAAGCTTATAAAGAAAGATGCACCTTTCATCTAAACCAAGGAATGTGAACATGCATTTCAATAATTAAAGAAGAAACTCATAGAAACACCAATCCTACAAGCACCAGACCAGTCTAGACCCTTCCATATCATGACAAATGCATTTTAACTATGATTTGGAAGTAGTACTCATGTAGATAGATGATAAGAAACGTCCATACTATATCCATTGCACAAGTCAAAGCATTGTGAAAGCATAGTTAAATTACACCACCATGAAGAAAAAATTAATGGTAGTGGTGTATATGCTAGAAATGTTTCAGCACTATGTACTCAGTTACAAAGTATTTGTGCATACGGGCCACAGTGCAATCCACTTCCTCATGAACAAGCCAACGGTGAGTGATGAGCGGCTAGGTACCCCTACGCCCAACCATACAAATCACATGCATCCACATGTGACTCGGTTGAATTCCATAAACTGTAAGCACTTAACATACACCAGACCCTAACCAGCAAAACCTTGGGTTAGAATGGTCACTATCTTCCTAATCTCACTTGTGATGTTCTGCTCGCAATGGTTAAGTGAGATTAAGGCTAATGATTTTTGTATCTTTTTACTTATCTTTTGGCATCTAATTATCTTGGAAAGTAAGGCTAGAGTGTTAAGTAATCTAAGACTATCTTAATCTAAATCTTAACTACTCCTAGCATAAGTATCTGATCCCATCTTCCAGACACGTTCTGAGCATCCCCTAACCACTGCTGGGTTACCAGACATTAAGCGTCACTGGGTTACCAAGTGTGGGGTTTACGTTCGAGATGGTCGTACTTATGATCTTTACAAACTTGTAAGAGAGTGAAAGTGATTAAAATAACAATAACAGGAACTTGAGTAACTATTAAAGCATAAACATATTAAACTAATGAATGCAATAAATGACTAAGTCCAAATGCTGCAAGGAATGCTTGAAGAGTTCGTCTTTATTACCATTCACACCAATGGGCTCAGGTACATCAACACTCGAATAAAGAGCTGATCACTTTTCTTACACCTGCTGCAGGCACTTGGAAAATATTCTATCTCCTATAGGAACAAACTACAAGAGCTTCGTGACAACTAACTAGAAAGTTACCTAAATGAGGTGGGAGGCCCTCTTATTTATAGGCCAAAATAAGCTCCACATAAACGGGGCCACGTCGATGCATAGAAGGCTACGTCGATGGGGTCATGTCGATGCATTGACTAGGCCCCATATACGCGGTCACGTATACGCAGCCCCGTATACGCGGCCTATTCAACGCATCAACTAATGACACTTCATCATACCCCCACAATTGAGTAAAAACTTATCCTCGAGTCACTCTACAATTTGGAAGGTATGGACTTTTATTTACAACGCACATGACTTGACACACACTTGACACACGCACATGACACAACATCAATGTTTACCAAGTGCCCGAGTTACAAAGAAGGAAAAGTTACAAAAAAAAAAGTAGTGTTTAGAGATAAAATTGAACACCGTGTTGGTCTTGGAGTCTCTGCCATGTAGAATGATGCACAAAATTATTGGAGGAGATCACATCGTCCCTGGGGGCGGTGGTTCCGATGGACCTTCTCCAGCCTCTAGCCCATGCGTTGGTGGTGGCACGAATGATGATTACCTCATAGCAGCTGCAACTTCTAGAGGCAACCAGAAAGCCTCCAAGAGAGCCCTCATCTTTTCTTCTTTGCTTTTGGGATCATTCACTATCCAAGCAGCTTCTCCAATGTGTGCTAGAACTGGAACCTCCCAAGGGCATGGCAGCACTGGGAAGAGTTCTTTTAGGTTGACAAACCAGGCTACAAACTACTTTCGTTCGATGTTGAATGCTCAGATTGATTCCTGTAGCTATTGATAGTCATTCATTCGATGGCCCAGGTTCTCTGTGACTGTACGTTGTCCTTCAAATCACATGCGGAGAACCTCGAGTTCCGCATTTACCGTTTTCAGTTTCTACTTTGTTGCTTTATGTGCCTGGAACTCACCCTCGTATAGAGAATACAAGGCAGCCACTTGCTTTTCCAATTTTGACTGCGGTCTCCCAGCTATGAGCATAGCTAGGTTTACATATCGAAGGTTGGCAAGCTCCATATATTCTGTCATCTCTTCAATCTACAGCTCCTTAAGGTGGATTTCAGCTTGATTGTAGGCATTCAACGCATCAAAGATAGGTTGCCATACCTCACCTCCTTCTTGGAGCTGTTGGAGTGCTTGGTTCATTTTGGCCTTTGCGACTTGAATATGCTTTTTGTTTACTTCCTTCTATAATCCCACTTGGTCCTTGTAATGATTTTTGATGTTCTCAAATTCTAGGGCCTCATTCTTCCAAGCAGCGATTTTAATTGTAGACTTCTGTCGCAACGCCTGAACCTCCTCCATTGACAGATTTTGATTTTCAACAGCCAACCTTCTTACATTTGTATTCACCTTGGCTAGTTCTTCCTGCTATTGGTGGGTAAGAGTTTTCATGTGTTCATTTTTTGCACCAACATTGTGTAGGCAATGAACCTCCGTGGTCAATCGAACGTTCTCCTGGCGAACCTCCATCAAGTCCTTGTCTAAATGATACGCTCGAACATCTACCAAGGACTTATCGAAGATCGCTGTCTCTCACACATCCTCAACGATTTAAAGTTTGAGTTGAAGTTGTTGAAAAGCTTCATCTCTAGTGATTTCAAGGTTGAGGATGGCTGGATCAACAAGTTGGGCTCTTAATTGGGCTACTTCCATTGCCAAGCATTGAAAAGTGACTTGAGCAACTTCAAGTTGCCCTTCCAAAATGAGGCTCTTACCCCTTGCTGAGAGCAGCTCTGACTAGGTTGCAATAATATTGTCCGGAAGGTCGAAGATATCTGGAAGCAATTGCCTGGTTCCCACTAGTCGGTCCAACAACTACTCGTGTTGGGCTGCATCAATCTTGTTATGTGAAGTTCCAGCAAATGCTTGTACATCTTGTAGTCCATGAACATTCGGTACAAATGTTGTTGGTGCATTGAGAGCCGTAGCAATTGTGTTAGCAACCACTTTAGCCGCAGTCTCCTATCCTTGGTGCTACATCAGCAGGACTGTTACCCCTTGACCATCCTCCAAGCGTACCAAAAAGGTAGCAGCATTCCTAGAGATTTCAAGAAACAATTGATGTGTGGATACTATCACCTCTCGAACACTAGGATCTGTTCGTGCAGGCACTTGCATTTGGGCTATGGAGAACATCGGCCCTACTTTTTCAAGCAAGCTAACTAATCAAGCCACTTACTCCATGTGGCTCATTGCAGGGCAATAGACTGAAGGGTCTTCTCCTCCACTAGTCCTGCCATATTGCTCTTGTTGGCTCAAGAGCATTTGTCAGATTTCGCGGATGTGTTATGCAATGTTTTACGAATTCGACCTTGTTGTTTGTGTAGGTGGTGGAGGTGGTTGCTGCTCTCCCTCTATCTGTGTGGTGGTAGGAGTTTTATCCTTCATCATTTTCCACCAGGAGGCAATCGTGGTATGCCGAATTACATCATTAGAATACCATGCTATCCCTACCCATTTGCACAACTTTTGGATTAAGCAGGGAAAGGGGAGAGCTCATCTTCCATGTTCACTCTCAATGAACCTCTTTTCAATCTCCAAGAACAACAGTTGTGGAAGACTGATTAGGAATTTCCCACTCAAGGTAGCACACACACAAGCAGAGAAGGTTGTGATTTTTCTAGGTCTTATCATTGAGTTCAAGTGGTAAGACACGATCTTTGAGTATACCCTCTCTGCCGTGGTCAAAGAGCCAAATTCCTTACGCTCTACCCCATAGCACCATTTGGTCCATTTTTCCTTCACCTCTGGGTCAGCTTGTTTTGGAATTTCCACCACATCTACTCCAGTCTCGGGCAACCCTAGAGCCTGTGCTATCTCCTATGAAGAGTAAGAGACATAAATGTCTTTGATTCTTAATCTAGACCCTGGTTGCCGATTCGTCCAAAAGAGATAGGTCTCTCCTAAGTACCATTCACCATTAGTTGTGATGATAGGCCACATCGGAGAGTTTTGCAGTTGGAGCTTCACTTCTTCTGGCATGTTCTCGAGGAATGGTCCAAAGTTTAGCTCTTGGAGGACCATCCGTTGCACCTCACGCGGTGTGATAGCATCAAGACAGGCTTGGGTCAGGGTGACCTCAAGTTGTGGTGCTATCCCAGGAGTCTCATCCCCTTGCGATTGCTCGCTGGGAATCTCCTCTTTAGGAATCTGATGGACAGATTCCACGTCAGGTCCTTCACGGAGGGGGCCAATTGTATGAGAGCCTTCCACGTGCTTTGGCTATTGCATGCCTCATCCTCTTCCCGTGCATGGGCGCTTGTCCCTCGGTTGTGATGGTCCTTTGCCCCTTGGATGCCTTGGTTTGGGTGCCATCTACAATCAAACATAACCACCCATTAGATTGTGCATAAGTAGCTCAAGATGGTCCTTATACACCTTCTCAGTTCAACTAGGTTATGTTGTTGGCACAGGCATTTCTTTAAGTCTCCCGAAGTGTTAATTTATGGGTTAGAGCCAAAAACAACAAAGGATGAGTTGAAGTTTAAACGGTTGTTTTTGTAATTAACTAATTAATTAATTAATTATGCATAGGCATCACCCCCCCACGACTAAGAGCATACCTCCAGTTGCTTAAAAGGGAAAGGATCGATTGATGTGGATGCACAAGAGAACATAGGTGCTTAGGGAAGAGTTAGGCAGAAAAAATGGCAAAATCTGCCCTCAATTTGGATTCCAAAAAATGAAAATGTAAAGCGCAACAACCCTATATATAGGGGTTGGATGCTGCGTCGACGAGGCTGCGTATATGCAAGGGGCTACGTATACAGGGCCCTGTATACACAGGGGTGTGCACCCATTGACCAATGTTGACCAACATTGACCAACCCAGAAAAAGCCCAAAATGATGAATTTGAAAAGTCAAATTGGGGCGGTTGAAGCACGTGAGAGGCCCGGTCATGGCTAAGGACAAGAGGAAGGTAATCGGGGCTCAAAAAAGAGTCAAAAATAGGAGAACGTGATGCAAAAGAACTCCATGGAGAAGAAATCGAGTAATAGGATCCTAAAAATAATCAACCATGAGATCCAAAGGATGGGAGACTTAACAAGCAAGACCAAGAATATGTGGGTGGGTCCTCCCCATAGCAAGCAATAGCCGTAGTAGCCCCTGCAGATCCTCAACACTGGCGTCCATGGGCCCCGGGGCCAAGAATGGTGTTCGTCAGTTAAGACTCCTACCCAAGAGATCCTGCCATGGCATGAGAAGTCCAAGGAAACCACGACAAACTTTCGCAACATAAGACAGGTAGTGAGGTGAGTTACGGAGAAAACTAGGTGAAGAAAGAAACGTGAAAATGGAATTTTGATCGTCGGTCACATGAAACCCCATGTGCAGTTGTGGTTAAGTGACCCGGTAGAACCTTTCCTGAGTTCAGACCCAAAACCATCCACATACAGTGACATCACAGCAACAGACGAAGCCCTGGCCATCCCCCAAGGAAGTAGGAATGCACCCACAGAGAACCACCACTCCAACAAACGTGAGAGGAAGCAAGTGAAATGGGATGAAGTTAGAGGGGATGAAGGAAGTCCCATAAGTAGTGCTTGTGGCCTGTGAGAGGCAGTTTAAGGGGTGTGCTTTGAATTCCCACATAGTGATGTCATGATGATTTTTTTTTCGGGGGAACCACACCATGCAAAGACCCATGCGTGTTCACATGCATTCGACCAAGGGGTGTGCTTTGAATCCTCATGTTTATTTGTTTTTTTTTT
>MNCI01009521.1:1458-15473 GCA_015680685.1 Gnetum montanum | reverse complement strand
TTTTTGGTAAGGACCACACCATGCAAGGTCGAACTGCCAAGAAGCTTCCATGGAGAGAAGAACGTGGAGTGGTAGGAAATCCGTAAGGATACAATAGCAACCCGGGGGACAGGAGAGAGCGACTAATGTTGCATTCCCCTTGAAGTCACACCTGAGTCAAACCATTGGGTCATCCCCAAGTATGGGAACTACACAACTCAAAGATTAATTACAATGTTTCTAAGTGAAGGGGTTACATGTTCTCAACAGAAGGGGAACCATGGAGTGAGTGAATGGGTGGATGATGTGGACTTACTGCCAAGTTTATGAGCTGAAAATAGACGTAAAGTCCAAAGATAACCATGCGAGGGCAGGAGCCAAATAACTAGGTGGACTATTGTACATTACCCTCGCAACAAAAACCATCCACGCTAGACACCTGATGACAATAAGACGACGCATTAGCGATCACGTGAAAAATGAATCACTCACAAAGAAACAAAAAATAAGTAAAGAAGGGAAAAAATTAATAAGAATTGACAAATGTATGAATGATTTTGAAAAAAAAGTATAAAAAAAAATATTTCAAAATGGTGAGGGGTGTATTGGAATGGGTTAGCAGGGATGATAGTCTCCCCCACAACTAGGTGGAAAGGCGGAGACACGAAAAATGGAGCGAGGCTGTCCTGGTGATGACGAGGGGGTATCCCTGGTTAGGTGGAGCCCATGGAAGGGTTTGAGTTCCAAGGGCTTGTGTTTGAAGTTCTCAGGGATGTGCAAATTTCCCCATTCGCCATGACCATCAACAATGGATGCTTGTTTGTGAACCTCTTCCAAATCATCCATGTTGTCTACGTAGGCTTGTACAAACCCCTTAGATGGTTCCATGCACAATGTGTTATTAGCAGGATCAGCTATCAGCCACTGGGTGCCTTCTTGAGTTGTGGCTGCTGCGTACAAGCATTGTCGAACTGGTGATTCTGTGGTACACTGACTGCATGCTTGAATGGATGTCCGCTTGGCGGACTATAGCTACTGCACACAGTTGCACCCTGAGTCACTGTACACGTTGCATGGAATACACTTCTTCTCGATCTTTCCAAAAAGATATTCCTTTGAAATTTCAAGAGAAAGATCTTGAGGTCCTAGTCTTGCATCCACCATGCTCAACCAGGCCCTTCCCAATATGATTGGGAAGTTCCCCTTGCAATTCTCAATACTAATGACAAGGAAATTAGTAAGGTAGGACCACCCACAAACAGTGGTCACAATGTCCTCCACCACTCTTAAGGGAACAATGATGGACTGTTCTGCCAGTTCGAGCCTAATGTTGCTCTTCTTTAACGGGGAAAAGTTCTAATTCTTGTACATGTCATGTGAGATCAAATTGACCCCTGACCCTAAATCCAAAAGAGCTTTACATGGCTCATTTCCTGCCACCTAAAGATGGACGAGGAGACTTCCCAGATCAGTTAATTTCTAGGGAAGGTGACCTGCCTTTATCCAATCAGTCACGCCATATGTGAACATGATCATTTGGACGTTGGAGTGTGGTGGGCTTGAAGGCTGCTCGAGTGGTGGAATAGTAGAGGTGGTTTGAGGTTTAGAGGCACCAGCCACTGGTGGGTGCGAGGGTGTGCATACATGATTAGGCCAGAAGAAGGGATGTTTCTGTAGCTTGGCTTCTGATCCACTCGGATGAGGAGCTGGTTGTATGTTGATAGCCCTCGCAGTGTTGCGTTGCTGTGGCTATGGTAGTATTTCTCCCTACATAGGTGGAGTAGGTGGTAGCTGAGTGGGATGTTGTGGAGGAGTGGTAGGAGAAGGTGATGGAGGATAGAAGAGATGTGGGTTTTCCCCCCTGGGTGATGAAGATTGAGGTCAAAAATATTCTGGGAGACGGTAATAACTTGGAAAGGCTACATGACTGAAAGAGTCCTATGTACAGACTGGTTGTTGAATGTAGTACCCATAGGGATATGGTTATTTGTAAGGGTACTACTACCTTGGAGGTGGCATCCCCCATACTTGTGGGTGCTGCCATTGCTGCAAGTATTCATAGGGTTGCGATGGCATTCCACTTGGATAATACCCTTGCTACTGCTGGTGGAATTGCCTGGGATTGCCTTGTGGGTAAGGAAACCTTCGGGGTGTTTTCTGCCTCGTCAAGAAAGGATTCAATGTGTACACCCCAGACTCTTGAAGATGTGACACCACAAGACAACATCCCTTAGGATGTTCATATTGGCATATGCCACATTCATCATCCTCCTTGATGTCAGAGTCTACAACCTACTTTACTACAGAAAATTTACCCTTACCTCTATATTGGGCACATTCAGCTTCCTTCTTCCTGCGTCGATCGCGATCGTTACCTTGTTCTTTGGACTCTTCTACAATTTTTAGCACACTTTGGAATTTTTCGTCCAAAGAGTCCCACACCTTATCAACCTTTGCTGATATTTCAGATGCAAAATTTTGGAAAGGCAAGGTCTTTCAGTTCATGACTACTTCCAGTGGTGATTCCTCCTCCTCGTCACAAAATCGAACTTCCCTTTTTCTGAGGGAAGGATCCTAGTTGAATTCTTCTGCACTCTTCTTTTTTCTAAGTTCTCCTTCCTCCCTGGCCACCTATTCAATGAGGTGGTGTAATTCATGGGCCCTTAGCTCCGACAATCATCCCTAGGCATACACGCCAAGGGTCTTTCATGTTTCAAAACGAAGCCCATCAATAATATGACAAAGCTATGCCCGCTGAGAGTAGCCATGACCAGGGCACCGATGTAGTAGTGAATAGTATCTACTCATGGCTACATCCAAGGGTTCATGATTACCTTGTTTCCACCCTTGGATCTGACATCTCAGGTTTGCCACTCTGGAGTACGTTTGATACTTGTCATTGAAAATCTCAAGCATCATACTCCATCTTCTGATTGATTCCGACTCCAAGGACTGGTACCAGTTTTCTACTTCCTTAATGAGTGTGTGAGTGAACAAATTCAACTTCTGCCAATCATTGTCAATGTTTTGCAGGGTTCAGGCATCATGGAACACCTACAGGTGAGTCTGTGGATCACAATTGTATCCCCCTTCAAATCTGGGGATGTTGTTCATATCAATGCTCTTGATCTGGCTATCCTTCACGTGCCTACTAGGGAACTAAAATACCTCAACGATATGGAGCATGCTCCAAGTAGCCAACAACGACTCATCTGAGTCATAGTCCTACTGAGGACCATAATGTCTGTGACGATTCCAGCTACCCCTCCTTTCATGCTGGCGAGCATCACGCAATTGGTCACATGTTTCCTCACGTTGTCCCTTTCGAACCTTTTTACCACCATCCTTTCACTCCTTTCTACCCTAGTTACAATCAGAGCCTGAGCTGGATGAAGGTGTAGGGAAGCAAGAGGATGGAGAAGAAGGAGAGGACTCGTCACCGCTCCGGTGTTGATCTCCCCCTCTACCCTAATGATGGTCTCGATCATCTTGTCCATCCTTGCTACATGACCCTCCATCCCCTTCAGGATCTCGGTCACTTGGAGGCTTGCTCTGGATGATGGACTAAAGAATCTGTTGCCCCAGGGGAAGTTCAGTCGAATGGGTATCATGAAAGATGGGATCCCCATCATCCTACAGCCCTTGCAATAATAAGGGATTACTAAATTATTTCCCCTTCAAGTGTTCATATCTTTCCACCTACTGCTGGTCTCATGCTCATTGAGCCTCAGTGGGACAATAATCCCAGTAGTCATGGTCCTCCATGACATACTCCACTCCACGGTCCTGGATGCCTAGTCTACCAAGATTGTGAAATAGCATCGTAGGAGTCGATCGGTCGGGTGGTAGTACGATGTTGCCCTTCATGTCCCACCATCATAGATGCTCATCCTAATGTAGGACGAAAGTGAAGTCAGAGACATAATCATCGAGATGCTTGTACACCACCCGACATTCTTGTGGCACTGGTGGCTTGGATACCTCTCTCCCGTGAGAAGACATGTTGGACATTAGATGGTCCATGTAATCGGTGTACCTTACTATTTACTTTAATCTGCCTAGCATGCATAAATGTTTCTATCCTGGGTCCGTTCCAATGACTTGAATGATAATTTCACTAAGGTTAGATGACACATGTAAGACTAACAGTCCCCAGCAAGGGGCCAATGATGAGCGGCTAGGTACCCCTACACCCAACCATACGAATCATAGGCATTCACACGCGACTCGGTCGAATTCCGTAGACTGTAAGCACTTAACATACACTAGACCCTAACCAGCAAAACCTTGGGTTAGAATAGTCGTTGTCTTCCTAATCTCACTTGTGATGTTCTACTCACGATGGTTAAGTGAGATTAAGGCTAATGATTTTTGTAGCTTTTTACTTATCTTTTGGCATCTAATTATCTTCGAAAGTAAGGCTAGAGTATTAAGTAATCTAAGACTATCTTAATCTAAATCTTAACTACTCCTAGCATAAGTATTTGATCCCATCTTTCGGACATGTTCTGAGCATCCCCTAACCACTGCTTGGTTACCAGACGTTAAGCATCACTGGGTTACCAAGTGTGGGGTTTACATTCGAGATGGTCGTACTTATGCTCTTTACAAACTTGTAAGAGAGAAAAAGTGATTAAAATAACAATAACAGGAACTTGAGTAACTATTAAAGCATAAACATATTAAACTAATGAATTCAATAAATGACTAAGTCCAAATGCTGCAAGGAATGCTTGAAGAGTTCATCTTTATTGCCGTTCAAGCGAATGGGCTCAGATACATCAACGCTCGAATAAAGAGCTGATCACTTTTCTTACACCTGCTATGGGCACTTGGAAAATATTCTATCTCCTGCAGGAACAAACTGCAAGAGCTTCGCTACAACTAATTGAAAGGTACCTAAATGAGGCAGGAGGCCCTCTTATTTATAGGCCGAAATAGGCTCTGCGTAAACGAGGCCACGTCAACGCATGGAAGGCCACGTTGACAGGGCCACGTGTACGCGGCCTAGTCGATGCATCGACTAATGACACTTCATCAGTGAGCCCCCGTGTTATATGGTGATTGGTGATCTTGTAGGAATTCAATCTTGCTATGGTAGATCAAAAAGGGACTAAGAATGTGGTCACTGACCACCTTTCTTGTTTAAGATGGGATAATAAAGAGGAAGAGAGCTCACTTTTTGACTAGTTTTTAGATGAACTTCTCTTTATAGGAGCAATAAATGAACAAACACCTAAAAAAGAAATATGATATAATGGCATCCTCACATATCTTCTCACTCAAGAGATGCCACAAGACTTGGATTTTAGGAAGAAGCAACAATTTCTTCATTGGGCCAAATACTTCATGGAAATCAATGGATACCTTTACAAGGTGTGTGCTACTGGCCTAATTTGTTGGTGTGTCCCTAATAAAGATCAACTATGCATTCTCCAAGATGCTCACGAAGGACCTTGTGAAGGCCACTATGTAAGGAGATGCATGACCATAAAAATCCTGATGGTAGGATACTATTGGCCTACAATCTTTAGGGATGTCCACCAGTTTGTCAAGTCTTGTGAATGTTGTCAATGTGACGGGGGGATGACCACTCGCATGGAAGGTCCTCAACAATGGATTCAACCATTGGAACCTTTCGACATATGGGGCATTGACTTCATGGGTCCCATCACATCCATGTCCAATGAAAAGATGTATATTATAGTAGTAGTTGACTACTACATAAAATGGGCAGAAGTGGCAATCCTTACTAATTGTACATCATCCACTGTTTCCAAATTTATACAACAAAGAATCGTGCATAGGTTTGGGGTGCCACGCTCACTAATTTCTAATAATAAAACTCATTTCACATGTGCCACATTTAGAAAATTAATGCAACTCTTGGGGGTAGAACATAAATTAACAACACCTTACCACCTCCAAGCTAATGGTCAAGAAGAGGTAACTAATCAGGAGATTACAAAAATACTAATGCATACCATTAGCAAATATCGGAAGGAGTGGAGTACAAAAATTAATGATGCTCTCTAGGCTTATCGTTCAACTTGGAAACTTCTTATTGGCTATTCTCCCTATGAGTTAGTGTACAGAAAGCTTTCAATGCTTCCAATCCAATCTGAGCTCCGTACACTCTCAACAGCCTGTGATCTAAACCTTAATCTAAGTCTAGCATAGAAGGAAATATTGATCAATCTAAATGTGTTGGAAAAAAATCGATTGGTGGCCTTATCTTTGAATGAGGTGAATAAGGCATTTAGCAAGCAACATCATGATCTTAGAATCAGGAAAGTAAAACTTCATCCAGGAGATAAGGTTTTCTATTGGAACCCCACACATGTACCAAAAAGACAAAATTCCAAACATTGTGGAAGGGACCTTATATAATTGATCAAACCTTTCCCTCTAGGGCCATGATAATTTACAAACCTAACAACCCAAATAAAAAGCAGTTGGTCAACATTCAACAAGTAAAGCCTTTCCTAGAACCGAGATAGGCCAGTGTAACTATCGCCTCAACGAATGGACAACCACGTTCTATTTTTCGGATCTCCTTCTTCCAACTTAGTTGTGGGGGAAATGGCCATCCATGCTAACCATCAAATTGGCTTCTCAATTTTTCTACTTTTTATTTTTCACGTTTTTTTATTTTTCCAAATTATTTATTTTACAAATTCTTGATTTTTTCTAATTTTACACCATCTTTAGTACATTTGAACTTTCTTGACTATTTCACATTTTCTTATATATTTTGCTTTGTTTGGTTTGAATTAAGTATGGTATTTCCTCATTTTTGCTAATAAATTTGCTTTATTTCCATAGGACACAGTGCCACTATTGTTGTTTAATAATGATGGTTTGTGCTTAACGTTGTGATTGTCGATGTTTGATTTCCATTTTTAAATTCTAATGTTTGATGACTTTGACATGGTTCATTTTTCATGGAATAGGCAATGAGTCCATGTCAACCACCCATCCAATGAACTCTATGGGTTTCCTTGTTCTGGGAATTTGAGGTTCCTCCATTAAAGAAACTTTTAATCAATTAGTGACCTTGGTAGTTCCAGAATTAGGAAGGATTCAAAGGTTTGTAAAGGGTGTGACTTCAAGGGGACTCGTTGCTCTTTGTACCCTTCTACTTGCTTGAGTGCTTGAGTGTTTTTCACAGAATTCTTATTGTTTCACACCAACCACTAATAGGAAGTCAAATAACATCATTGCATGGTGTGGTTCCCATTCAAAAAAAATTGTTGGGAATTCAAAGCACACCCCTTTGAGATGAATAAGTCCTCACATGGTGCGGTTCCCATTTCAAAAAAAATGATGGAAATTTAAAGCATACCCCTTAGACAAATAAAATGGGCTACAAGCACTGATTATGGGCCTCGAACAACATGCACCTATGCCTGAAGGTTCCCTCTAACTAAGGCCCTCTCTCTCACTTCCTACTTATCTTTTCTTCTCTTTGTAGAATGGTGGTTGGTTTGTGGAAGCATTCTTGTATCTTGAGTGGGTGGATTGGTCTTGGAGTGGTGATGCGAAGTCATTAAAAGTAGATGGTTTTGGTATGGGCTGAGGATGGAACTTCTCAAGTCATTTTAAACACAAAGTTCATAAGGGACTTCTTATGACCTCAATTTGGAACTCCATTTCACCTTCTCTATCATTCATCCATGCTACCATAACTCACCTCACTATCAAGTTCTATGTTATGCTCTATGTCTTGGTTTGATGTGTTGGGATTCTTAAGTAGATTCTTTTAGATTGGTCCTTAACTTTTCATGACCATTAATTGATTGTGGGGCCCATGAACTCTTTAGTTGAGGTTATGTAAGGGCAAAAAGGACATGACCCTACTATGGGGAGGATCCACTTGCATAGCTTTTGGCTTGGTTCGTTAAGGTTCCTTACCTTTGACATTGCTACAATCCTATCTTTTGCACATTCCATTGAGTATATCACTTAATGCTCCTTAATCTTTCATTTCATTCATCCATTAAATAAATTTTTCTCCATTTTTCCAAATTTATGAACTTCAACATCCTCTTCTCATGTTTTCATATTATTCTTGGTCCTATAAGCTTTCATTTGATCCCAATTTCATCCAAAAATTCCTTCTATATTGAAAGTTTAACTAAAGTCAATGGTGGTCAATAGCTACATCGACCAAGCCTCATCAACACAATGTGTATGGCCTACATATACCTCCTAGCACTTAGGAATTTTTTGCAAATTACTCATAACACATGGGTAGTTTTTGCAATTTTTCAGAGCCCAAAACCTTCCAAAGCTCATAACTTCCCAACTGTTTGTCCAAATCACTCTATTTTTTGATCTTGCACTTACCAGAGGTAAGATCTTTATCATGGGGGCCACAAACCTTAAGGTTTCCAATGAAAAATCAATGAAAATTTTTCTAACTTCCCCAAAGGATTGATAATCATAACAGCATATAGACATCAACTTTTTCAACAATTAATCCTTCCAACAACCTTTGGGATGATTTATTAATGATAACACATAAATAAATGATAATTGGATTAATTAAATCAGCCATAATCACAACTTAGCCAAATGTAAGTATCCTTAAGAGATAAGGTATTCTGAATTGCTTTAAGGTTACACAATGATTGCTAATCCATGGTCTCATTATGATTACAAATGATACCAAAATCGAAATGCCCGCAAGAAGGAGAAACCTTGCAACCATGGGAGAATTGGCCTAGATATGGAAGGGACTAGCAAGAACAAGGCCAAGAACTACCTAAGGCAACCCATGTAATGGGACCTCTTCATGAGGAGCCCAAAGTGGAATACGTCCAATAGATTCTAGAAGAAGAAGTGCCAACAAAACAATCCTAAAGAGGAGAAGTGCTTGGACTTGCTCCCAAACTTGAGGTCACTTTGACTCAAGCTTGCCTAGACATTATCAAGTCCTAAGAAACCCAAAGATCAATTCTTCAAGAGATCAACTTTGGGCCATTTTTGGAGAAAGCTCCAAAGGATGTTAAGACACAATTGCAAACCTCTCCCATGTGGCTAGTAATTACGTCCAGTGGAAAATGGTACATGGGAGAAACATATCTCTTCTAGAGTAGCTGAAGGCCAGGGTCCATTGTCAAAATCAAGGACATTCAAGTGCCCTACTTGGCAGAAGCAATTGCATAGGCACTTGGATTTCCTGATACTAGAACATAGTTGGCTAAATTATTCACAAATGGCAATCCTAAGGCCAAGAGGGAGTGGAGCCAGCAATGCTACGAAGTTGACCATAAGGAGTATGGTGTGCTCACACTGGCAAAGTGAATTTACTTCAAGATTGTAGCCTATCACCTTAATCCAATGGTGAGGCCAAGCAAGGTAACCACCTTCTCTACCCAAGCATGTACCACTTTAAGCAAGAAATTTCCCATTAACCTTCCACAACTAATCTACTTAGAGATCGAGAAGCGCTTCAAGGAGAATGAATGTGGAAGGAAGACCCTACCCTTTCCATGCCTCATCCAGAAACTTTGCAAAAGGGTAGGCATTTTTTGCTATTCCAATGATACCCTCAGGCATGCTCCTTTGGCCTCATGATCAAAGATCATGAAAGATAAAATGCCAACAATAACAGAAGAGAAGCAATCGCTGCCACCACCCACTTAGGAAACAACACCGAAGGTTCACGTAGCCATTGAGCATCTGCGCAAAATTTGAGAACAACTCTTGAGTGAAAAAGAGCAATGAGTAGGAATGAGTGGGATAAATCCATTTGTATACCGATCTACAATGAGTCACCTTAATGTGGTGGCTTGAACAGTTAGCCAGATGGAGAGGGATGGCCCAATCTTCTTTACCCAATGAACGTAGCTACTTGCAAGGTTAGATCCCAATGATCGGGAGGTGCCAATGTCATTATCGCAACACCATTTATTCCCTAAAATATCTAGGAATGTCATCACTTTCTTAGTGTAGTTGGAGGAAGGCAAAGAGGCAACTATCTTGGTGATGTATGATGAATCACTGTTTATTATCTACCATGACATCATGTACATGACATCAAGGTGCATGACGTTGTGGCTTGGATCTAACGTTGGATGTATAACATCGAGACATATACCCAAAGTCTATAAATACCACACCATAGTTCTAGTTTTTGCATAGTTTAGTTTTTAATTTTCAAGCAAGGTAGCAAAGCTCTTACTGTTTCTTTTCCTTGAAATACTTTTTGAGTGCCTGCATAAGAAGTCTAAAGTATGTACGGTTCTTTGTTCGAGCATTGATGTACCTGAGCACAATAGTGTGATGGGAATAAAATGAACTCTTTTGACAATCCTTGCAGCACTGAGGATAGATTAATATTTTCTTTAGTGCATTTTACTTTCTTGCTTGTTACTTTAATGCATTTGAATTAAGTGATTTATTTCTAGTTGTTAATGAACACGAGCATGACCACTTCAAGCATTCATATAGTACTTGGTAACCCATTAACGTTTAACATTGGGTAGCCCAAAAGTGCCATATGTGTTCAGGAAAGTGGGGTAGTTACTTGTGTTAGGCTAGCTAGGCAATAGACAATCTAGCTTTTAATCTACTCAACTCTTTATTTTTGTTGTAGGTGATTACATCCATAAAATATAAAATGACAAAAATTCATATGACTCAATTATACTTAAAACATATCCTTGAGCCTCACAAGTGTAGTTAGAAAGACAATAAACATTCTCAATGTTATTTCACTTCCTAGAGAAACTAGGTCCAAAGAATTTGATGAGATCGCATGTAACACCTTAGTGATTCATATCGTTGGGCGTAGGGGTACCTTGCCACTCATCATTAGCACCATTTTTGGGGACCTTTTTGTTGTTTTTTGCACTATATAGGATTTAGTGAATAGTATTTAAATCATTGGAATGAACTTTTGAGTCATATCTTATTTCACAATTACTACAAAACATTCTCAGAGCACATTGTAATTTCTATTCGCTAACTGAAAATGTCTTCTTCTCACAAGAGTGCTTCTTTGCCCAAGGCTAATAGAGTTAATCTACCAAAGCCTTAACAAAATTAAATTATATATACTCATCCTGATGAGTATGTGCCAAACTTCACCTTCATCCTACACTAGGATGAACAGCTATGGTGGTGTGACATGGAGGGCAACATTGTGTTGTCACCTGATTGTGCTGCTCCTACAATGCTCTATCAAATGATTGCACAATGTGGTCTTCAAGACTACCATGGGAAATGTATTTTGAAAGATGCTGATTCTAGGGATTATCATCCCACCGAAGCACAACATCTACAGGATCAGCAGCTAGAGCAACGCTATGAAGTTTTGAAGGTGAAAGCACTTAATGATTCTCCATTCCTATTGTACCAACAAGCTAGTGGGGAACCCTTCTCTGGGGATTTTCCATTCAATAAAACTCCTCTCTTTGACTTCAATGATGGAGGTCAAAATCAAAATCTGCACTCCACAGTTCACAATCTTGATTCTAGTAACAAGGAATCCAATGACAACGAAGGATCCATAGGGGCAAGTCAAGATAAGGATGTAGACAAGAAGCACGATCATGATCATGTTCTTGATCACCGAAGAGGCAATAGTAGGCACAGTGATGGTGTTGATTCTCCTTCCTCTTCCCCTTTGTCATCATCATCTTCTTCTAGCTCTAATTGTGACCATAGAAGGTGAGATTGTGATGGAGGTGATCGAAATGAACGAAATGACCGACGAGACCAAAATAACCAAAGGGATCGTCAAGACAAACAAGATCAAGGGTGAAGATGTTCAAGAGAGTCACATCACCATGAATGTAATGGTAGTAGAGGGCATCATAGGCACCATGATCAAGGCCTTGATGAATCTCTATTTGCTACCCAAAGTATGCTTAACATTGCAGAGGTAGTCAAAATTCCAACAAGGCATGTAAAAGATAGTTAGATTAAACAATTAAACATAAACAATATTCCTTGATTTGAAGGAGGATATAACTTTGATCCATAGAATCATCTTCAATCTTTCCAAGATGTAGGTGCCTTGCACAACATAGAGAACGAATGACAGAAACTAAAGTTATTCCCAAGAACACTTATCAAAGAAGTAGAAAACTAGTATTGGTTCTTAGAGCTGGAATCTATTAGACAATGGAGTACCATACTTGAGTTGTTCAATGATAAGTATCAAACGTACTCTAGAGTGTCCAACTTAAAGAAGAAAATTCAAGGGTGGAAACAAGGAACACACGAACCCTTGAATGCTGCCATTGGCCGATACTATGCCTCGATGCACAAATGCCCTAGCCATGGTTATTCTCAATTGGCTCAACTTTGCCACATTGTAGATGGAATCTGTAATGAAATGAGGAAAACCCTTGGTGTCTATGCCTAAGGGTGATTGTTAGAACTAATTTCCTATTAGGTATAAAGGTTAATAGAGTAGGTCACCAAAGAGGAGGATGAACTAAGACAAAGAGAAAGTGCCAAGGAGTAGAACCATGATCCTTCCATCTACAAGAGGGAGGTTCGATTTTGTGATAGTGAGGATAAGTCCATATTTGATGAAGGGCTGAATAAGAAAGCCTTGCCACTCCAACAATTTCAATCTAAACTTATAGCCAAGGTTAATTAATTAAGGAACTCAATGGATAATAGATTTCAAGCTATTCTCAAAATTGCTGAGGAGTCCAGAGAACAAATTAGTAAGCATAAGCACAAGAAGCACAAGGAAGCTGAATGTGCATATTACAAATGTAAGGACAAGATTGTTATAGTAGAAGAGGTTGCAAATAGTGAATCAGATGATCATGGATGTGACATTTGTCAGTATGAACATCCTAAGGGATGTTGCCTCGTTGTGTGACATCTACATGAGTTTGGGATGTATGCCTTACATCCACGACTTACACAAAGGTAAACATCTAGAAGGTTACCTTATCCTCAAAGTAATCTCATGTAGTTCCATCAACCACCATAACTGTATGAATAGTATCAATAATGGCAACATCCACAATCATGGGCGCTAGCACTGCCTAGGCAATAATATCCTTACCAATAGCCCAATTCATATGGTTAGCACGTGTAGCAACCCATGTCTCCCTGTGACTCCTCTAGTCACATTTCTAATTTCCAACCTTACTACCACCCTTTAGATTCTTATCAACTCATTTTTCACATGAAATAAGGGATACAACCTCTTATCCTTATCCTCCTCCTATCCCTACACATACTCCTCCTCTAGTTGCACAGCTACTGCCTACTCCACCAATGCAAGGTGAATTGCCTACTCAACCGCAACAACGCAATGCTATGAGGGTTGTTAATTTGCAACCCAATCATCAATCAAAGGGGTTGAATGCCCAATCAAAGAAAATACCTTTCTTTCGACCCTATAGTCCACCTAAGTCTTCACCTACACCCACGGTTAACAACCCTACTCCTACCTCTTCATCCATATCAAATTCCTTTAAGCCTCCTTCAAACCAAACTTTGCCAAGGATCCATACCGTAATGCTTACTCACACTATGTCTAATTGAATTCGTAAAGGAAACCTTCCCAAGAAATTAGCTGATCCTAAAAGTCCTCTAATTTATTTGTAGATTGTTGGGAATGAACCATGCAAGGCTCTTCTCTATTGAGGTTCTGGTGTTAATTTGATTTCTCATGAGATGTACACTAGCGGGAACCTACCTCCTCTCAAGAAGAGCAACATTAGATTGGAATTAGTAGACCAGTCCATCACTATTCCATTGGAACTGGTAAAAGACATTATGACCACTGTCTATGGGTGGTCTTATCCTATCAATTTTCTAGTAATCAAAGTGGAGAACTGCAAAGGGGACTTCCCAATCATTATGGAAGGGCATGGCTAAGCATCATCGATGCAAGAATGGGGATCAAAGATCTTTCCTTGGAGATATCTAAAGAAAATATATTTGGAAATATTGAGAAGAAGAGAGTTCCATGCATCACTGATGAGACGCGACCTGCATGTGCCGCAATATCGCGTCTTTCCCTGAGATATCGCATACGCGATATCGCGGTCCGC
>MNCI01009519.1:1521724-1532465 GCA_015680685.1 Gnetum montanum | reverse complement strand
GGGTTCAAGGAGAAAGATACACCATAGTGTTGAACTTGTGCTAAGTGGAAGGATGCAGTCGTCTTGGAACTGTGTTATCCCTTTCTACGGTCATGTCTAAAGAAGGGATGCCTTCAATGTTGTGGATGATTCCCACTATGATTGATATTAGTAGCACAAGTAACGTTTGTGGGTCAATGTTGTGGTGAAAATCCTTCTAGCATAATTGGTAGTAATGTAGAGGGGGGTGAAGGATGAGAATGTTGAATTTGAGGAGAAGTGTAAGGCACATGAGGGGGTGATTTTGTTGGAGAGGACATGGGTTGATAGTACTTAGGAGAATGATAATGATGTGGTGAGATAGAGAATGTTGACCCACTTGGGAAAATAGGATGTTGAACCTGATAAGAACTTAGGTTCAGATGATATGAAGGGTGTGATCAATTTAGGGATGGCCTCCCTCACGACTGGGATTTTTTCCACTATGATTGAACACAATATTTTTGTACAAAATCTGGATGTAACATTCTTTCCCAATGCTCATGTAAATGTGACAAGATTGGGCATTGACCTTTGGGGTAATCATATAGGCAAATGTTACATTGATACATATGATTAGCAATTGACTTCTTATTCTCTTCAACCCTTCTTTTCGATTGTCTAAGGGTGTTCTATCCTACTTCTTGGTTCGTCATGGTTCTACCTTTAATAGTGTTGGCATATTCTTCACATTTTTCATGTATCCATTCCATCATCTTATTGATCTTTACCTCAATTTCATCTAGTGATTGTAGCATTGGCAAAGATGATTCCACCTCCTTGAGGTGAGTTGATATCTCCTCTCCATGATAATGGACCTTTGGTAATTCAAGATTTTGGTCCCATTGAGAGCTTTCAACATTCTCCCATTTATCCATTTCTCCTTCCTCTTTTGCTACCCACTTAATAAGCTCTTGGAATTGATGGGTTTGTAGCTTATACAATTAACCTAGGGCATACATCGCTAGGGTCTCCCTTGTTTCATTACAAAGCCCATTTGTGATGTGGTACATTAGCCTTTCCTTGGAGAACCCATGGCCTGGGTATTTGTTTAACAAAGAGTAATATCTTTCTACAGCCATGTCCAAGGGTTCATGTTGTGATTTTTTCCACTCTTGGATTTGTCTCCTCAAGACTGACACTCTTGCATAGGTTTGGCATCTTTCAGTGAAGATTTCTACCATTATCAGCCAACATCAAATTAATTTTTATTTTAAGGACCTGTACCATACTTTTGCTTGGCCAACAAGTATCATAGGAAAGAACTTAAGTTTTTTCCACCCATCAACAATATTGTTCCATACACAGGCATCATGGAAGGCTTGTAAATGATGTTGTGGATCTAAATCATAGCCTCCTAAAAATTTGGAAAAGTTGTTGAAATGAAGCCTGGGTAGATGGCTTTCCTTACAATGCCTGCAGGATATTCGAACAGTCTCTTGTAAATGCATTAGGCTCTTAGTGGATAGTAAGGGTTCATCATCACTAGGTAGGTTAAGAATTTGTAAGTTGGGATGATGCCTTCGTTTATGTACATAGGAGACCCCTGCATAAGATTGAGTACTCCCAACTTCTTCTTCATCATCATATAATTTGTTGGTTCTCCAATGAATTACCTTACTAGTTGTTGCATTATCATAGCCTTGTGAGAGAGACATTGTTGTGAATTTGTGTGTGACTTATTTGTAATTAAGTTCTTTTCTAAGAGATAAATCATGAATACTTTGTTACAGCGATCTTGTATGATGTAACTAATCTAAATAACTAGCAGCATCCCTGGCAATGGTGCCAATAATGAATAGCTAGGTACCCCTACACTTAACCATATGAATATGAGCATTCACGAACAATCTAGTTGAACTCTGCAAATGGGCTAGTTGTGGTATTTAGATAGTTGCATGTTGATCACAGTTCACTATCTTCCCACTTGGACTAGTATTTGCTTTGTCACATATGATTTAGTCTAGAGTGAGGTGTATGATGTGGTCCTAAACTAGTGCTACTCCTAGAGGTAATGGAAAATAACTTTGTTTTAAGCTAATAGGGAATGAGAATCAAAATCTAAGCTAGCCTAAGTGTAATGAGCATCCATCCTTAACCATCCGTACACATCTTGGTTCTCATGTACTACTTCTGGGATTACCAAGCGCATGTTACTTAAGCACTCATAGATATGCTATTGGGATACCAAGTAGTCACACTTAAATGCTCATGATTAAGTCGTACTCATTCCATGTTTAATAATAGGGATAGTAAATGATGGTGAAGAAATATTAATTAAGAAAGAAATAAATAACAATAATGATTAAGTAATTAAAACTAAGTAAATGTTGCAATGATGGAGTAATCTTGATCTTTATTACTAGTCATGTGCGTGTCCAAGTATGTCACACTCAAATAAAGGCTCCATACAATTACAATCATCACACTATGGGCATGCACTGAGGAAAGAATTGAAATGAACTAAAAATGAACAAAAAGACTCTACTTCTATAGTTACTGACCCCCCTCCTCTCCTGTGTGCCCAAATGTGTATTTATAGGCTTACACAAGAATTACAATATCATGTACCTGATATTGTTATTCATGCCATGGTATCGTGTACCTGACATTGAAGCCTAAAAAATCATGGTTCATCACCTCCAAATAAACTCAGTGGTAATAGAGCAAACTAAGCATAAATGTGCGTTTGTTGTAATGAATGTTGAAATGGTTAGGTTTTTGTATTAAACTATAGCTAGCTAATGTAAGAGAAATTTAGCTAACTTTTTAAATACTGTGGATTATTAAAGGCTCCTATTTTTTTAGGTCACATAGTCAATATAGTTTGTATGGTACATTGCTTAAAATAGATAAAATTTCATCAAGATGCTTAAGCACAATTCTGCAAAAATCTACTCCTAGTTTTTCCCAAAGAGAAAAGTTTACGTGAAAAATATAAATAGAGTAAGATTAAATGGATTTTAAATAAAAAGAAAAGAGAAGGTAGATTTGTGTGGAATCTCAAACATTTAAGGAAGATAAAATGAACATGAGAAGACACATTGAAACAAAGATATTCCAATTCAACCAAAGATAGAAATCATCCAAACCCTTTGAGCTTAATGTTGCAACCAAAAACCTTGATTTCTAGAATAGGAAGGAAACCAAGGATCTCTGGTGTAAGTAGTTCCTCAACCCCAAATCCCTAGGGCCTTCATGATAAAAATGGAGTTTGGGGTGTTCTAGCTGGTCCAACAAATCAACTAGGAACTTGGGAGATGCAAAACATGGAAATATAAATAGATCCAAATAATGCATAGATAATAAATTTAACTCTATTGAATACAAAACTCAAAAATGAAAACTTTATTAAGAAAATAATAAAGAATAAGTTAGAGAAATGTGTATAAAAATGGTACCTAGATGAGTAAAAAGGGGGTTCACTTGTGCAATAGTTCAAAGCTTGTTGAAGCTAAGATGATCTGCTACACAATCTGAGTGCTAAGCCACTCTTTATGTTATCAAAATTTATTTTGCTATTGCAACCTTGGATCTACCAATTGGGTCACTACTAGGAAGGGTGAGAAAGTTAGAATGTTTGGATGCCAAGATGCTCCACACTAGGTTTGGAATCCTAGAAGTGCATTGTTAACATCAAAATTTATCAAATCTTATGGCTCATTACTTCCATCCTAGGGTTCAAGAGACTGCAAGTATGGGAACTTGCAAGAGCTCTTGAGTACCTAAAAATTCCCTAGGCATGGAGTTGTATATATGCAAATTGCTACTTGTCTAAAATTTTGAAACATGAGAAGGATTTCTTGGAACCTATAAATGGTGTTGGAGTTTGCCTTTTATAGGGTCTTTGGGCTATGAATGGGGTTGTAAGTTGGCTATGATTGGGTTGCAAATTGGCTATGTAGTGGCTTCAAATTGGCTGCAAATTTGATGTAATTTTGCTGCAAATTGGCTACCAAATTTAGGTGAAATGGGTGCCCAAATTTGGAGGGTTACTAAACATAGTAAGTGCTTTCCCCCATGGTCATTTTGTTTACTAAAAATAGTAACTAGGACACCCCTTCCACACTGGAGATGAATCTTCAATGCTGAGCTCTCCACCATACTTGTTGAAGTGGTTGGTCAATGTTGAAGTGCTTAACTTGATGAATTTTGCTTCTTGTGACTTCCATGCTAGGGGTTTGAATTTTTCACATTGGAGGATGGGGAACTTTCCAAGCTAGGGGAAAGCTCTCAAGCTAAGAGGAAATGTTCTAGTTTGGGGGGAAACTTTCCAAAATGTTTCTTTGGTCTCCACATTGAAGGGGGAGAAGTTTTAAAACTCCCCACCCTTCCATGCTGGGGGTAGGTGAGATCTTCCCTCTTCATGTGTTTTCATCTTAGAAAAAACTCTACCCCCCCCCCCCCCAAAATAAAGCCTATCAAATTACCTTTTTATCATTCCAAAAGGCATTTTTGACCACCCCCAAGCAAAAATATAGATACTATGTGACTTTTTTCACTTAGGGAATGAGGCTTTGACCATTTATGAGCTAGTTTTCTACACCAAAAGTATAAAGTATGTGAAATTTCCCATTGTGGGTTACAAATTTCATATTCACAATGAAATTTTACCTCAAGTTCCATGGGGTGAAAGCTACATGATGAATATTAGTTATAACATGCAAACTTTTATGCTGTTTCAATGCTCCCTCTTTTTTGGTGTCTAGAGGATTGACCCGAGAGGCACTAACAAAGAGTAAAAAACATCACTACATATTGTAACACTATAATGAATAGATGCCATATGAGAACTAGTCTTTCCATGTCACCAATGTTGCTGGTGTAAGGATGTGACAAGCCATGATACTAGTTTAAGGACCCAGCAGGCCATGTCACCAGTTTAAGGTCATAGAAAAATATTGAAATTAGGCTCGCTTATTGACAATCTATTAGCTACATGTAGTATGGAGTTAGATAGGAATTATTGACTAGATTGGCCAACTATTCCCATCCATGTCAACTATTCTAAATGCTGCATTTCCATAGGATTTGGTGACAGGGAAAGGCCCTTCCCAATTAGCTAAGAATTTTTCTGCATGCTCACAGATGGCCTTGAGGAGAAGGTCCCCCTCCTTGATCTTGCACATGGTCAACTTATGATGATGTTGTCTCTTCTACCTCTCTTGATAATACTTGATGTGAGCAAGCACCTACATATGTTGCTCTTCCACCGAATCTAACACTACTATCCACAACTTCTTACTCTGCTCATTGTTGATGAAGCTGGTCAAGGCTACTCAAAGTGATGGTACCTACAATTAGAGAGGTAAAATAGCTTCATAACCATAAACAAGGCTATAAGGGGTCATGCTTGTTGCCATGCAATAGGTTGTTCTATAAGCCCATAGTGCATGGATAAGTCACTTATGCCACTTTCTCTTGCTATTATTGAGCATCTTCTTGAGCAAGTTGATAATGGCCTTTTTGCTTACTTCTACTTGTCTATTGACTTGGGAGTAGTAAGGCAACGAGCAAGAATGCTTAATGCCTAGGTTGTGACAAAAATCCTTGGTTTCTTAGCTACTAAATTGAGGTTCATTGTCTATAAATATGATCATGGGTATGCCAAAACAAGCTACAATATTGTCTAGGATAAACTTGCAAACTTGTTCAAATGTGATCTTTCTTAGAAAAATAGCTTCAACCCACTTGGTAAAGTATTCAATTGCGATGATGATGAAGCTATGCCCTATAGTAGATTTAGGCATTATGGATCCAATGATATCCAACCCCCATCATTCAAATTTCCATGTTATTTAGGTCATATGCAACTCAATTGGTGATACATGTATCAAGTTACTATATCGTTGGCATGTGTCGCATCACTTAACCTTTTGTAGGTATTCATTTTTCATATGGGGCCAATAGTAGCCTAACCATCTAATATTAGTGGTCATGGCTCTACTCCTATATGGCTATGACAAACACCCTTGTGAACCTCCTCTAGGACTTCTAGCTTCAATTTTGCATAAGCACTTTAGGAGTATGCCATCATAGGACCGTTGACATAATGTGTTATCACCCATGATGACATATTGCTTCAACTACTTGCGTATGGCATCTTTTTGAGAAGTAGTTAGTCCCTATGAGGATTCACCATACATAACGTACAATTTGATATCATCATACCACTCCTTGGAAGGAGCAGTATGAACGATGGCCATAAATGTATACTCAATGTTCTATGTAATAGAAGTAGTGCAATATACAATTAAGATGGAAAACTTGCTAAACACATTTGGCATCACACTAAGGGCTAATTTTGCAATTGCATCAACTATGACATCTTCATTTCAAGGTATGTGTTGGATATCAATGTCTATGAATTGTTGTATTAATTACTTTCCTAGGTCATAGTAAGGTTGTAAGTGCTTAGCTTTGCATGCATAAACTTTAGTTACTTAGTTCCCCACAAGTTTTGAATCACCTTTGATGGCTAGGTGTCTAATTCCTAGGTCATCAGCTACCATCATCCCTATAATCAAACCCTCATATTCTACTATGTGTTGGTACACAAGAACCTAAAACAATGGGAAAAGGATTGGATTTCATTAGATCGGAATGTTATGATGGTAGTAGCACTAGCCCCATGGGCATTTGAAGCTCCCTCAAAGTTCATGACTACCTCATAACCCTCAGGAACTTGGATAATTGTGTTAATGTATTTGTCAAGGAACTTAGGGTCTATGGCTACTTGGTCATCAACTAGTAAAATTATGAGTTGTATGACCATAGCTTGACCTTTTGTTGAGGATTGAGAGATGTAATGGAGGTCAAACTCTACAATTATGGCTTTCTGTTGGGCTATAAGGCTACTTTCATAGATGTTGGTCATTATGGCTCTAAATATGTTATCTTTACAAATTACATTGACTTGGCTTCTAAATAGGTAGTGTCTCCATTTCTTCAAAGATAAGACTAGTGCTAGACAATGCTTCTCCACTTTAGTGTATCGGGTCTCATGGGCTATTAACACATGGCTAAGGTAGTATATAGGCATTTCTACTTCATCATCACATTTCTAATAGAGTAGAGAGGCAATGGATGTATCAGAATTGGTGAGATAAGTGTAAAATGGTTTATCCTCTTGTGGAAGATAGATTGTAGGTAGCTGTGTTAATCCTTGCTTAAGGTTTTCAGAGGCTTCTTGGCATTAAGACATCCACTCATAGTGAACTCCTTTCTTAAACAAGTGGTGCATGGGTTGTAACTTATCTATAAGCCTAGTGATAAACCTATGAATAAACTGTAGACTACCTTGTAATCCCCGAAGCTCTTTAAGGTTGGTAGGTGCTACCAATTTGGATTTGGCCTTAACCTTATCAAGATCTATGTGTATCCCTACCTCAAAAAGTATGAAGCCAAGCATCTTATTAGTCTTGACACTAAAGATACACTTCTTAGGATTAAGCCTAAGCTCATATTTAAGACATCATTTAAGCACTAGATCTAGATCATTAGCTATGTTAGAGTTCATAGCTATGTCATCTACATAATCATTAAGCAAGCCTAACATGTAATCATTGAAGATATAGGTCATGGCTCTCTGGTATGTCACTCCAATATTCTTAAGGCCAAAGGGCACCATGGTATAATGAAAAGTACCCCATGGGATCATAAAGGTTGTGCTAAGTTGGTGTTCTGGGTTGATCCTAATTTGGTTATATCTTAAGAATCCATCCATAAAGGACAACAAGGCATGTCTGATTGTAGTATCGATAAGTTGATCAATACTAGGCAAAGGAAAGTCATCCTTGATGATGGCTTTATTTAGGTCTCTAATCTGAATGTAAATATAGATACTCCTATTTTTCTTAGGAACTACCACTATGTTGGATACCCATTCTGCATAATTGACAACCCTAATGAAACCTACTTGGTAGAGCTTTGAGATTTCATCATGAACTGCCTAGGCCAAATCAAGTCTAATCTTGTGTACTTTTTGCTTAACTAGTCTAATGCTAGGATCTAGTATGATGTTGTACTAGACTAGATGTGGATCTAGGCCTGGCATATCTTCATATGACAAAGAAAATGCCTTAATGTTATTTTTTAAGACTTTAGTGATATCTTGGACACATTGAGGCTCTAGTGTGGAACTTAATTTAAGGGTTTTCTCCTCACCACTATGTGTTGTGATAGGAACCTCAACTAAACAGTCTTCAATTATGTCTCCTACTTCTAAGTCAAGGATTTTAGCTAGGTTTTCAAGCCATTCTAAAGATTTCTCTATTGAGGGTATGTGGTCTACAACAGTCTCAAGCTCAAAATCTAGGTAATCATAGTTGATACACAATTTAATATCACTAAAGGTCCATGTAAACACAAAGGTAAACTGATTTTCTCCTAGGTACTCATACTTTGATCCTACATATTAACCAAAAGCATATTAAGTGGCACCTAGGTAAAAGTGAATAAATAATGTTAATATGCCATAAAAAATATGCAAATCTAATGCAGTCAATGCCATCCAAGGTCATTAATGAGATGAAGTCAATTCAAAAAAGTATAATATAGATGAACAAAGGTTACATAAAGCTAAAACAAGGGGAAATATAAAGAGTAATGATACAAATGATCAATAAAGGTCATAATTTCACTAATTTAAGGCCTTAGGGGTCCATGATGCTAGTTTAAGGCCTTAGTGGGCCATGGTCATATGGTGTCCAAAAATGGTCAAGGAACATCAAACCCCACTATTTAATATCATTTAAAGGCTAAAAAATGAAAATATAACTATAATAAGTCAAATAAAGAATAGATAGAGCTATATAGAGCCCATAGACGCTCAACCATGTCCATAAGGCAACATAAGTGTAAAAAAAAAGTCAAAACATTAAATAATAATTCAAAAATTAAGTAAAACTAACCATATATGATAAAATGTGGTTAATATAGATTAAAAATGATTAATTTTTTCTAGTTTTAGGCCTTAGTGGGCCATGTTTTGAGGCTACAAGGCTATTAGGTAAGTTTAGACATCAATCAAGGTTGTTTCTGGGTTTTTTAGACCCAAAAATCAAGTGCCTTGAGGCCTCCATGTTGGGCTCAGTGTGGAAACAAGGACCCTTATTGTGGAAATTAAGGAAAATATATTTTGGAATGTTTAGAGTTCCAACATTTAAGTCTTAAGACCTTCCCAAGGTAGTGCAGGGTCAAACCCATTAAAATTGGGCTCCCCAAAGGTTTATAAGGGTCAAAAACCATGTTTTGGAGCCCTTCCCCTTTGTTTCCATGCTAGCTAGTGTGGAAAAGAAGGGGATTAGCATGGGGAACCAAAATCAAAGCAAAAATAAGGTCAAATATGATCAAACATATGGTTGGATCCTAAACCTAAACTTGTGCATCTCTCAACTTTCATTCCAAGGTAATTCAAGCCCATTTTGGGTGTTAATAAGTATTGAAATAACTTCCCCCATTCTTCCATGATGGGTACAATATCTTCAATGTGGAGAGATGGTGTTACACTGATTTGATGAATTCAGAGTGATTTTAGGTCACTTTGACTAGGTTTCTAGGCCCCTACGACTACAAACTTTGATTCTGCAAGTTTTTTGCTAATTTTGGGCATGTTTCAAGGTTGGTTAATGGAACTTAAGGTCTTACCCCCTTATTTCCACATTGGGGAAGTTAATCTAGTGTGGAAGAATTTGGGGGATGAATTTTTGAGGTTGTGACAAAGTTAGACAAGTAAACTCTTGAGGCTATGAGGTCCTAGGCTTCTCCAACGAAGATCTTTGGTTTCTGGGAGTATCATCTTGCCCCAAAAAGTGGAAAAGTAACTCCCCCCACCCCTTGGCCTCCTTTTTCCATGCTAGGGAGGTTACTCTAGCATGGAGGAAGCAAGAATTCTAGATCTAGGCCAATTCGAGTTACAATCGACTGTGCATGTTTTCTTCTGGGATTATCAAGGTTAAGGGCTATAGATCCATGTCAAAACTTGATAGTTTTGGGCATTCCTACGTGGTTTTTTTGGCTTCCCCCCCTTTTTCTATGCTAGGGATAGAAAAATTAGCATGGAAAATAAGGGGAAGTGGATTTTTGACCAATTTTAACCTCAATCAACTTTGCATGTCAACCTCTAGCGCTACCAAGGTCAAGGACTAGGGTTTAGGGTCAATTTTTGGTAATTTTGAGTACCCCTAAGTGGTTTTTTGTCTTCCACCTTTCTTCCACATTGGGGATAGAAATATCAATGTTAAAAAGAATTGGGAGTAGATTTTTAACCAATTTTGTCCTTAATCGACTTTGCATGTTAACCTCCAAGGCTAGCAGGGTCAATGATTAGGGTTTAGAGCTAAAACTAATCATTTTAGAGGTTTTCAAAGTGGTTTTTGAACACCCCCCCCCCCCCCCCCCCCCCTCCCCCCCACAAAATACCATATAAAACAAGAGCCACTACTAGTCCAAATGGAAAGATAGAAACTCATAATCTAACATTTAACTATCCTATGCTAGTTCTATCCATGGATTATGACATGGTCTATTGTAATGCTTGTGCATTGTATAGTTGTCTTGCTCATCAATTTCTTTTCCTTCCTCTTTTAGAAGACTTTTCTTTAACTCCATCTCCAAATATGACATTCAGATTTGTGACATGCATTTGTTTCAAGGCTCTTAATTTTAGCATCTAATCTCCATCAACTTCTATAGTTTATATCCAAAAATCAATATTAGAATT
>MNCI01009519.1:1498229-1520972 GCA_015680685.1 Gnetum montanum | reverse complement strand
TCATGCTCATTGTGGAAAATTGGAGAAAAATATTTTTGGTTAGTTTTGGCCACTCTCGGGCATGCATGCAGGCTTCCCAAGTTGCCAATGATGATGACTACTTCTTGATGTCAAATTTTGGTTATTTCAATATTGATAAAGAATTTTTTGGAATTTTCGCCACCCCCCACCCCATCCTCTCATAATGGGAATTTGATTCTCAACATGAAAAATTTGAAGAAAATCTTTTTTATCATGTTTGGTTATGCATGTAGGACCCTAAGGTCGCTGGTGTCACCTACTACCATCTAACACTAAAATTTGACTGTTTCAAGGGTCATAAGCCATTTTTTGGACTTCCCCCTCTTTTTCCATGGTAGGTCTTCCAAGCTCAACATTGAAAATTTAGGGAAAATTTTTTTGATCATTTTTGGTTGATCTGGTCATGCATGAGTTGTCACAAGTTGTTGGCGTGGTCATCAGTGCCTAAGGTCAAGATCTTGTGGTTTTTGAGGTTTTGAGGGGGCCTTCAGGCTTCCCCTCTTTTTCCCATGCTAGGGCTAAAATGCTAAAAGTGGAAGAGTTCCTCTAAATTCAAAAAGCCATATCTAGGCCAAATCTACAGTCGATCAACCATGCATGTTGATTTCCAAGGTTGCTAGTATCAATGGTCAATGTTAGGTATCAAGATTTGATAGTTTGGAGGCTCCTAACTACCTCAAGCAACTTTCCCCCCTTCTACCACACTAGGAATGGAAGTCCCCATGTGAAAAATATGGTGATGGTATATTTTTACTATTTTTGACCCATTTTGAGGCTTCTAGAAGCTTCAAAGAGTTCTGGCAGGGTCTAGGAGTCATCATGCATCAAAAAATAGTCATTAAGTCATTAAATTAGGTCATTTTTTGCTTCCCCCCACCCCCCAAAGTCTATCCATGCTACTAATGAAAGGCTCAACATGGAATAAATCTCCCCCAACATGGAAAACATCAAATCCTAGGTTTCAAACTAATTTTGACTAGTTTTGACTAGCTTTCGTGAGATTCTGAGGCTGTCAGAGATACTTGGAGGGGTTCTAGGTCATGTGGGGTCTACTTTGGAGTCAAACATGTGCTAGATGGGTGTTGGAAGCCAATACTAATTATCACCCCCATTCTTCCACGTTGGAACTATTTCCCTAGTGTGGAAATCAATGGTGGTTAGCCATACTCATGTTTTGCCTAAATTTGGAAACCTAGTGTTGAAAAAGGTAAGTCTGGGTTGCTAAAAATAGAAAGATATTTGTAAGTCTAACAAATTTATAAAATGATAAAAATGTATCCACACTAGATATGGTATTCCTAGAATGGATGCATTGTAAGGTTTCCATAATGTCATAAGTGCTGAAATTAGTAATAATCTCAGCATTAAAGCAAGTTTGATCAAAAGGGAAGGTGTAGAGTAGGGTCCATAATCCAAAAATTTAGAATTTTGAAAAGTGAAGTTGTATCCCCCCACTAAAACTAATGTGAACTAAACTTTCCCCCTTTTACTTCAGTACACTTGTAGTCATGGTGCACTAAATTAGCAGCTCGGGTTTTGTTTAGGTTTAGGTGGGTTTTATAAGTGAAAATTTGCAAATTTTGATCATAATTTTCATTCTTCTTCAACAGTGCATTGGAGGAGAGCTCTGGCAAAGATTCCTATGGTAGCCACAACCAATCCACAATGTGGAAGCTTTCCATCTCCCTTGCAACTAGCATAGAACTCTCATCTTTTCCAACTTTCCCCCTTTTCTCAACGTTGAGCCTACCATGGTGCCTAAACATAGATGAGGGAAAAGAAAAAATCCCATAATTCAGAGGATGCATGAGCATTCAATGGAGATTTTAGAGGTTCACAAGCCTATCTCCATCTAGGCTCCATCTGTCATTGCTCCAATTTAGGAAATTCTACCTATTTCTGCCTTTATTTTCATGGCTTTTTCTAGTTTTTTACCTTCCAAGAGTTAGGGTCATTTTTTCAAATCTACTCGAATGCGGGGATTAAGTTAGAATTCTGAAAAAATCCCACCTCCTATTTTGATTTCTCCCATGTAGATCTATGGATGTTTTAATTCTTTAGCTTTTGCAGATTTGATTTTGAAAATAGCCCTTGCTATTTTGTGCTTTTTTCTCAAAATCTTGGGGTATGCCCACTTTCTTCAGATCTAGGCCTTAGGATTTGTTAAAATTAAATTTTAACAAAATCCTACCCAATTATTTTGATGTTAATTTAAATTGGTTTTAAGGGTTTTGACTATTTTGACCATTTTAATGGCTATATGAAGTTTAGTCTTTGGGATTTTTGAAGTTTTGTTACAAAAAAGAAAGAGAATTTGTGTATTGTTTTTTGGTAAAAAGGCTAATATTTGTGAATCAAAGTTTATGGGTTTGTATCACTTTGTTTAAGCTTCCTAATGGTTGTTATCTTGTTTCATTTGGCTTTGAAACGAGGGAGTTATGGTTGTTTTCCTAATGTTGCGTAGTTAGGCTGTCTATGCCGCTTTTGTAATTTCATGTAGATTTGTGAAATTTTCATACAAAAACAGTCAAGGTTTTTGCTATTTTCTAGTATGGCTACATAGGATTTTGCTTTAGTTTTCCAATGGAGGTAAAATCACTTCAAGTGGATTTTAAATGAATTTTTTATGAATTTTTTGCTAAGGTTGTGTAGATCATGGCAAAACTCATGGTTGTACTACATTGCCCAAAATAGAAGTGGTTGATTGTTTTCCTTTTCTAGGAGAGTAAAATATTTCTCTATTTTAAATAAATTTTTGTGATGGCTTCATGGTTTTTTCTAAGCTTATCATGATTTTTTCTAAATTTGTGCATAGTTTAGATGTTTTTTCCAAATTTATGCATGCTTTGCATAATTTTAGATGTTTTTTCTAAACTTATGCTTACTTTTTTTCCAGATTTATGCATAATTTAGATGATTTTTCCTAAATTTATGCATAATTTACACTAAGATATAGTTTTGGTTATAATGTTTTGGCTATAAAGGCTATGAGATATTGTAACAATGCTTTTATGGAATTTCTCAAGCTAATTTAGATAAACATCTAAGAGCTTTTTACAAAGGCTAATTTCACCTCTAACTTAGAAATTTTTTTCTATATTTATTGGGAAATTCCAATTGGTCATGATGCAAGGATATGCAAGGTTGTAACAATGTTTTCTTGTGAAGTTACTTAGACTGATTTAGATAAACACCTTAGAGCTTCTTATAGAGGCTAATTTCACCTCCAACTAGATGTTTTGTCTAAATTTTCTAGGTGATTCTAATAGGTCATGAGGTTTTTATTTTAAAAGGTTGTAATAGTGCCTTTTTCTAGAATTCCTTAAGCTTATTAGATAAATAGCTTAGAGATTTTTACAAAGGCTAATTTATCCTCTAACTAAATGTTTTCCTAACCTGTTAAGAAATTCTAATTGGTCACAATGTTTTTGCTTTGTTTTCTGCAAGGTCTTCTTGAGGCCTATTCTCATTAAAGTGGAGTTGGTAGCCATTTTCTGCTACATTGGTCATCATAAGACCAATACTCAACCACATGACATGCCTCTTGGAAATCTCTTGTTGTGGTTTTGACTAAGGGCAAGGGACTTCCTTACCTACCTCCTTAGGAACTTTAGCATGATGCTATGGTCACACTTGTTCATGGATGTAGCCAGGGTCATTGTGAAGAATGGCCTTCCACATCTACCCTTGGAATTCATGGAGCCACAATCTCCATAGGTTTGATATATTCTATGCTTTAGTCTTTGTTTTAAGTCATGATCTTGGCTATGGTTTACTAACTAGCTATATGTTGTTGCATTTTAGGCCTCAAGAGACATTGGCAGCCCCAGCAATGAGGGTGGGAATGACCCACCACCTCCTCCTCTGAATGCTACTCAACAACCTCCTTTAGTTTAGCTTTTTGGCAATTTGTTTTTTTCTTTATGTTAATGGCTATGGTTAGCCAAAACTATGTTATGGATGGTTAGTCTTTGGCATCATTGCTACACATTGTGGTTATGGCTATGTATGTTATGGACATTTAATTTTAAATTTGAATTTTTGGTTTTATTTCTTGGCTATATGCATCTATGTTGTAAACGTTGAAAATGGCTATGTTGATGCCTTTGCTGTAACATTAAATCAATGTGATAATTGGTTTAAAAAATAAATTCATAATGAAAGGCACATTTGCTAGTTTTAGACCATCACAAGCACGAGTTATATTGTGCAATTATGGGTACTTTGCCAATTTAACATCTTAGTGGACAAAATGCCAGTTTAAGGTCATAGCAGACCATAGTGCTAGTTTTAGATCATAGCAGACCATAGTGCCAATTTTAGGCCTTAGAAGGCCTTGTTTGAAAGAGATGCTTTTCTAATGTTTAAAACATAAGTAAAAATAAAGAAAGGTTGTAGAAAATAAGTAATAATGCAAATAAATTTAGGCTAAATGCATAAAATAACTAAGATATAATAAATTATAAAAGAAAAAATAGGGTTGTTTGGCTATCATTGCATCTAGTCATAGAGGTATGGGAAAGGTTAAGGCAAACTTCACTTGTGTAGATTCTTCCTAGTCTTTGCAGGATTAGGGAGTGAGGCCTATTCTACACAAGCTTGTATTCATCATCCCCTTTGCTTACCATGTTGAAAGGGAGTTCATCCCATAGCATATCACATTGCTTATTGTTGTCATCATTGGTTGTCTGGGATTTTTTCTCTTCATTGCTAGGAGCTTCTTCTTGAAGCTCCACTTTAGACCCCTATTCTATGTCCATGTTGTTAACAACTAAGGGAGCCACATTGTCACCATGAATGATGATTTCACCTCCCTCATAAGGAAGGTGAATTTCTTGATGGATGGGCAAGGAGACAACTCATAATTAAGCCAACCAAGGTCTTCCTAGGATTAGGTTGAATCCTGGTGTCTCTTCCACCACTAAGAAGTTCATAGTTGTAGGAAATTTTTCTTCAACTACAAACTCTAATGACATAGACCCCTTGATGGCAACTCTTGATCCATTAAAGGAGTTCAAACATGTAATGGTCATAGGTTATACTTGCTTAGTTAAGCCCAAGCATTCAATGATGATGCATGGGATGACATTGGTTGCTACTCCATCATCAACATGCACTCGATGTATTTTAAATTGTCCTATGCATATGGTTATGAATAGAGGGGATATAGTCACCTCATCACCCTGGGGATTGACCTTCATTTTACTATTGCAAAATGATAAGGGTGTTGACTTTTCCTTCCCTACTAAGAAAGGAATCTCACTGCATGGATGGCTTTCTCATTAGCAAGAATATCCTCACTAATGGGCATGAAGGTTAACATTTTGACTAGTGCCTCACGATGTATGACAAAAGTCAAGATCAAGTCATATAAGCTTAAGGTAGTATTTTTTTGCTTCAGGGATTGCTTAACTTGGTCCATTGCATTGAGAAAGTTTTTGTCATTGTCCATGGGCTTGTCACCCCAGTTGTTCTTTACTTCCTCCATGCATCCCAAAAGGTAGACTTTAATTTTATGCTATGGCTGTTGTGGCTCCTTTTGATTGTCTTGGTTGTGGGCTTTAGTATCCTCTTATGGCTTGTTGGTTGAAGGAGACGAGGCAAAGAAGGTCATAGTTATAGCTGAAATGGAAGTGGATTTTGATGGGCCCACTTCCCTTTGTGCCTCCATCTACTTATCTTCCTTGTTGTCAAGCTTTTGTTTATACTTCCTTCTTTGTTTGGCCAACATTTTCTGGTTGTCAGCCATTGGCTATAAGGAAGAGGTAGTGCATTGGCTACCATAGGACGTCATTGTGTGGTTAGTTGGGCTACAACTATTTGGGTTGTATTGGGTTGGGGAATCTTGATGATAAAAGGTTCTCTTGGAGGTATTTGTAATGGTACCCTCACAAAAAAGGGAGATTTTGAGCTATGGGAAGTTAAAGAAGCTCATTCATTATAAATGGGTACTTGGATCATGAATAGTTTTCTTGCAAGTCTCCAATTTTCATCAATGTTAAGTGTCAAAATAACATAAGGGCTATCATTGGCATTCAATGGATCTTTATAGGCCTACATTGACTAGTTATATGGTCAAACAAGGTTAGAAGCATCTAAGACCAGTTCCCCCCTATCTATCATTATTTTTAGGTCACCCTTCAATGCAAAGCAAAAGTTTGCATCATGAATGGATAGTTGATGATAATGAAGAGTCAGTCTAGTTTGAAGTATCTAGGTAATGAGGGATTGCCTTTTGTTTCCCGAGAGAGATCTCTGGCTATTTCACATAGTCACTTGTGTTTCTTTCAAGTGGCTTCAGTCATTTGTCTATGTTGCATGCACCCACTTCTTAATAGTTGATCAAGCAACTCGAATGGTTTTAGTGGTAGCTTAGTGTACTTAGACCTATTCTTCCTTTCAGAGTTAGGTTTATTTTTTGTTGATGTATTGGTCCTAGAAGTTGATGGTTGGTTACTATGGTCATTGGTAAGGGCCTTGGGTAGGTTGACCTTTAGTCCTTGGTTCATGGTCTTGTTTTTCTTAGTCACAATTGATATGATAGTGTTGCTTTATTTACTCTTTTCTTTGCCTCTTTTAGCATGTTGGTTTTTATATGATATATGGGTCATATCATGGCTAGCCTCTATAGCATTCTCTATGTTTTTAGTTTGTGTGAATGCTTGGCTAAGGGACCATGGATCAAGGTAGTAAATTTTTGACTTGATGAAGTCATTAACTACTTCCTTGAATATGGAAAACAAGTGGGCTTTAGCTATGGGCTCTATTATTTCATTCAACAGTCCATTCCACCACTAAATGAATTTCTATATAGGTTCTAAGGACCCATGCTTGACCTTCATGAGTTGGTCAAGCGTTGTGTCATGCTTCAAGTTATACCTAAAGCAGTTAAGTCTTCCAAAGAGGATATAGATCCTCTAGGTAATGTGTGATATTAATCAAGTGGTTTCCCAATCAAAGACATAGGAATATCCTCATAATGGTATGAGGCCCTGTATGCAAGAGCAAATATTTAGATTGAAAGGTGATAACATGAACATTAAGGTTACCTTCACTATTATATTTACTAAATTGTGGAATGGAGACACCAGGAGGAAGTGTCAAGGGTGGGACTATAGGACTTATGGGATTGTTTTGGTAGAAGTTCATAATCTTGACAGTTTTTGTGGTAGTGGCTTTAAGCATCTTCAATTCCTCTATTAGATTTTGGATCATTTGGAAGGCTTGATCCAAGCCTTACAATGGCCGCATATTTTGTAAGGTTTGTACCTAAGGTTGTGGTAGCTGTTGGAAGGCTTGTGGCCTCAATATGGGTTACATGATAGAAGGAAAAGGTTATGTTATGGTTGTGGCTTGTGGGCCAAACAAAGAAAAAGATGTTTGTGTTGGTACTTGAGGCACAAATGAGACAAATGTATTGTGTGATCCTTCTGTTGCTGGGGGTCTCATGGTGGATCCCATGTGAGTAGTTATCAAATTTGCGATGGTAAAACCCACTATTGATGATTTTGTATTTCATGGCTATGTTGCAAATGGCATTGATATGTTATAATTTGTTGTTTGTGGCATTGACATAGTGTGATCTATTGCTACAACCAACATGGGGTCTATTATAGTAGGGCATGGAGGAGTGAAAGATGGTGGTACCATGCCCATGAATAAAACAAAAGCATTAGGGGAAGGTTCTATGACATTGGGGGATTTTGTTAAAACAACCCTCCAAGGATGTTTTTAGGCCTAGATTCTACCCTAAATTCATCCTCTTCTTCTTGTTGTTTCCCAAAGGTAGGCTGGTCATCTTCCTCCTCGATGGTAATCAATTAGGCTAGGATGCTAGAATAAACATTGTTAAGGGGAATTTCTTCATACGGGAAAGGGATGTACTTTTTTCCATCCCTACATATGAGCTCAAACTCCCTTTTGGCCTCAACTTTAGTTCATTGAATTAACAAACCTACAAGTATTTTGGCACAAATTAAGTTATAATGATCTTCATTTATGACTACAAAATTAGGACTCTCCCCTCTAACTCTCAAAGATCACCTTTACTCAATGACTGTAGGATCTTTGGGATCATACACCCTCATGACTTATTGGTTATGATCTTCACCAATGAAGGTAACAAGAAATTTGGTGGATTTTTGAAAATGCATGGTTATAGTGCTAATAATTGCTTAAGAATAATGTTAAGATAGCAGTAAATTCTAGTGAATGGAATTCAAAAACTCTTAGAGAAAATGAAAATGGCAAAAAATGATATACTTATTATAATTAGTAAGTGGGGGATAAGGGGGGTTTACCCCTTTACCAAAAATAGAATATTGGCAAATTTGGCTTTAAACTTCCCCCAAGTTGGCTTCCCAAGTACCTCTGTGTTGGGTATGGCAGGGGGAAAATAAGGGATGTGAGATAATGCAAATATCATACCTTCCTATTCCAATGTTGGAGAGAGGAAAAAAATTTTGAAGACCAAAATGAAAACTTGGCAAGTTTCCAACTTCCACTAAAAAGGAGGAAAAAGTGGGCTTGGTTGGTATGAAAACCAATGCTAGTTTAGTGACAAAGAATATGTCAATAAAAATTAAATGTTTACCAAGGCTTCCACATTGGCTTTGCTCTAGGAATTCACAATGGATGTTGTGAAATTCCAGCACCCAAACCACCTGTAGCTTTCACGCTAAGATTTCTACCATAGGGAGCAGGGGGAATGGTAGCATTGGATTCCTTAGGATTTTTGCTAGAAAATGTCTTTCAACTTGCAACAAAGGAAAATCTAGTTATAATATTGGTTTCAACTTTCATGAATGCTAGCCTCCCCAACTACTTCCACACTAGGTATGGCAGAGGGGGGAAAGAAGGGGCTGAGATGATAGAAATCTCACATCTCCTACCTCAATGTTGATGGGGGAAAGATTGAAAACCAAAGTGGAAAGTTAGTATTTTTTCACTAAAATTGGTTCCAGGTAGTTGCTAATTCTCTCAGCTTGAAAAAATTGGGGGGGAAAGTCTACTCATGGATGAGTTGAACCGCCCACTTTTAGAAGCTAGAAAATAAACTTTTGATAATAAAAATAATGGGGAAAGAAATACCAAGATTGGAGTTGGGCTTTAAAATTTACAGCAAATGCTATGAAAACCCAAAACCCAACCACCTGCAACTTCCATGCTACAGTTTTGGTCATAGGGAGGGAATGACCAACATTGACTTTTCAAGGATTTTGGCTGCAAAAAACAAAGACAAAGCTTGAAAATGATAACAAAAATAATAGATCTAGCTACCAAATTTAGGAAAAGTCCCTCCTTCTAACACCAAGAAAAACTGTTGTGATTGAAAACCTTGATTACTAGAACAAGAAGGAAACCAAGGATCCTAGATGCAAGTAATTCCTCAGCCCCAAATCCCTAGGGCCTTCATAATGAAAATTGGATTTGGGGCACCCTAGCCCATCTGGTAGATTAACTAGGGACTTGGAAGATGCAAAACATGAAAATATAAATAGATCTAGATAATGCATAGATAATAAATTTAATTCTATTAAACACAAAAATCAAAACTTAAAAATTTATTAAGAAAAGAATAAATAATAAGTTAGATAAATGTGTACAAAAAATGGTTCTTGAATGAGAAAAAGAAGATTCACTTGTGCAAGAGTTCAAAGCCTGTTGAAGTTGAGATGATCTACTCTAAGATCTGAGTGCTAAGCCACTCTTGATGTTATCAAACTTTCCTTTGCTATTGCAACATTAGATTTGCCAATTGGGTCCCTACTAGGGGATGAGAAAAGTGGAGTGTTTGGATGCCAAGTTACTCCATGCTAGGTTTGGAATCCTAGAAGTGTAGTGTTAAAATCAAAATTCACAAAATCTCAAGGCTTGACTACTTCCATGTTGGGGTTCAAGAGACTACAAGTATGAGAACTTGCAAGAGCTCTTGAGTGCCTAAAAATGCCCCAGGTGTGGAGTTATGTAAATTCAAATTGATGTTTGTCCAAAATTTTGAAACGTGAGAAAATTTTCTTGGAACCTGTAAATGGTGTTGAAGTTTAGCTTTTATAGGGTCTTTGGGCCATGAATGGGACTACAAAGTGGCTATGATTGGGCTGCATATTGGCTACAAATTTGATGTAATTTTTCTACAAATTAAGTGCCAAATTCAGTTGAAATGGGCACCCAAATTTTGGGGTTTAATAAAAAAGGTGCTGCACCCCCACCCCCAGCCATTAGGTGACCTTTTTCACCTAGGGAATGAGGCTTTGACCACTTATGAGGCATTTTTTAGCCCCAAAAGTATAAAGTATGTAAAGTTTCCCATTGTGGGTTACAACTTTCACATTTACAATGAAATTTTTCCTCAAGTTCCATGGGGTGAGAGCTACATGATGAAGATTGGTTATAACATGCAAAATTTTGTGTTGTTTCACTCAACAAACAATTTCATAAAAGAAACTCCAATTAAATTATCCAAAATTCTTTGTAAAAGGAAAATACAAGCTATTATAAAACTAGTTAATAGATGTCAAGAATTGTAGAAAATGGAGCTATTAAAAAAATATAACAATTTCAAGATTGAACATGAGGAAAAACTTTAAAATTAAAGCTATTTCAAGTCAGCTCAAAATATCAAAGATTTTCTAGATCCTCTAGACTTGAACAGACAATTTCATAAAGAAATTACTATTAAATTACTCAAGATTCTTTTTAAAAGAAATATAAGCTCTTACGTGGCTAATTAATAGAAGTATAGAATTATAAGAAAATAGAGCTATCAAAGTAATCAGAAAATCTCAACATTAAATTCCAAGCACAATACTATCTAAACTATTAGCTAAGCAACTAAGATAAAATGAGAAGAAAAATAAATCACAAGATTTAAAAAATGCAATTGAAGTGATATTGTAATCAGCATGTCATTCTACAAGAAATCTTTAATATTTCTTCTAAGTTCTTCCTCCTATTTTTTGATCCTTGAAGTCCTTTTTATAGTGGATTCTTGGTAGTTACAAACATCATGAAAATTTAGAAATAGTTACAACCACTATAGGAATTTAGTTACAACTACCATAGAAATTAGAAGCTATAGTTTCCAAATATCCTATTTACATAGGATGTTGGATAACTATCCTACAAATCCTCTATATTTTGAGCTTCTTCAATGATAATTGCATTCCCTTAAGGGAGCCTAGTTCATGAAATTTAGTTTTAAAGCTATTTAATTTCTAACCACAAAGTAACTTTTGGTAACAACATGTTTATTAATGATTTGATTCAATTGATCAAGCCTCATTTACTCTTTAATGAGGCTAGAATATGGCCTTGCAAATGAGCTCTACATGCTAACATAGTGGGATGTTGATGTGGTGCTATGCTAAGGTGGCAAAGCTAGTTCATCAAGCTAAATATTAACTTCATGAAATGGCTTTACATGCTGATGTCATGATGATGTCATTGATGTTGACATGGTAGACTGAGTTTATGGAGCTCTAAATTTCCCTCACAAACTTACTCTAAAAGCTAACATGGTGCTTTGCATATGTCACTAATGATGTCATGCTAACATGATAGAGGTAGTGAAACTCATCTAGATGAAAAATGATGCTTCATCTATATGTTGACATGGCATTGCTAACATCATACTAACATGGTAGAATGAACTTGTAGAGTAATAATTTACATTTATAGTTTAGTTCTACAAGTTGGTATGAAATTTTTGATGTGTTGGAGCTTATGTGATAGAGTTGGTTTGTAGAGGAGAAATTTCACCCTTTAAATTAACTTGAAAAGTTAATGTGGAAGGAAGTTGAAGTGGCAAAGTCCTCATGGCATTGCTAACATGGAAAAGCAAACCTATAGGGCTGAATTTCTACTTCACGAGCTAGTTTTATGAGCTAACATGACATGAAACTGAAGTGGCAGAACCATTTCATCAATTTAAAATTTTTCCTTATGAATAGGCTCTAGCTGCCAATGTAACACACTTACATCATGCTAATGTGGCAAAATGGATTTATTGAGCTAGTAAACATCCTTATGAGCCACCTCTAAAAGTTGATGTGCTATCTTGATGACATCACAATGATGTAATAGAAGTTCACATTGTAATGCTAATATGGTACACTAACTTGGCCTCCTACTAATGTGTATGAGGTGCTAACATGAAATATATTGACATCATCCTAACATTTGTAGAAGATGATGTGGCAAAGGTTGAAAACCTCATCTAGATAAAAAAATAATCTCAATCTAAATGCTAACATGACAACTTCCCACGTGGTAGAGTTGATTCATAAGAATGAAAATCTTTCTTATGAATAGGCTCAATAGCATGCTAATGTGAAGGGGTGCACTTATATTACTTAAGCTTCACAAACCATTGGCCCTAGATTAATATGAAAAGCTGATGTGTGGCAAAGTTGATGTGGTGTCGAAAGCTCAAGATGATCTTTTAAGCACCTAAATGGATGAATCTCATCTAGATGAGAATCCATAAATACCCAAAAGCATTTTATTAGACCAATCCCACAAAGTTCACAAGATGTTTTTGCTCCTTATCACATGCAATATTATAGTTTATACTTTTCATCATTTATCTAAAGTTTCAATACTTGAGCTTGATCAAAATAGCTTGTGAACTTGACATATTTACGCTAAGCTATTCTTCAAGCCATTATGGTCATAACACTCCTAATAATTTGGAGACATTAATAATGGCTTATGAAGCTTCCTTTCCTTTCTTTTTTAGAGCTTAAATATCTTTTCTATGACTTCTCTTCCTTCATAATCTCATATCCTTATTTTAAGGAGCAAATGATGGAACCAAAAACAAAATAAACTACAACTAATGGAAGCATTAACTTTAAAGTAAATATAATGAAGCTTTTTTTCATAAGGTATTTCTACTTCTAACAGTCTTAGCACAGCTCATCCTATTCTTTTTGTAATTTTAGGACTTCAATTGAACAATAGCTTATGTGCTAGAGCTAAAAAGGAACTGAAACTAAAGCTTTTGTTTTAAAGTAATAAGTTAAGCTTGCTCATTCAACTAGATGTTATAATCTACAAAAAAATATTAATCTAAAGATCATTTCAAGCTTATTGCATGGGCACCTAGAAACACTTCAAGAAACATAAACCACCATTCAAGTTTTAATACATCCATATCTGTTTGGCTTAGGAACCATCTCCTCTTTTAGCAAGAAATCTTCTTTTAGTCTTAAGCTCCTTTCTTTTCAGTAATGATTTACTTTCAGCACTACAACCTTTTAAAGTTTGCTCCATGAAATGGCTAGAAATGTACCAACATTTCCTGCCCTTCTTAAATTACTTAAAGAAATTATGCAAACTCCATTTTAAACTAAAATTTACTAGCTAAATTTAACTATAATTAAATATTTTTATTAAACTTTTTACAGTGGAAAATAGTAAATGTTTTTTGAGGAAAATTCCCATGGAACTTTAGATTCAATGGTATAAAAACCTTGTTCCTAAGAAACAAAAACAAAAACTATAGAAGTGAAGCCATAGCATAAGCTACTTAGTAGAAGGAAAGAGAATGCTCAAAGTGAGTCTCTTGGGAATCCTCTTATCCTAGATTCTATTGTACTCAATTTCTATTGTAATCCAAGATTTCTTCTCTCCCTCTTGTTTTATTGGTACTTCCATTTCTTCAATCCCCACATTATCCTTTACAGCATTATTTTCCAAAACTATCTCCTTTTCTTTTTCAACTAACTTCTCTATTACTAACTTGTAATGCTTCAACCAATTTCCTTTGTGTCATGGGAAACAAAGGCTTCTTCCCATGAATTAGCATGGTTAGAATTTCCTTGAAGTCCAATGTCTGCCTCACATTTGTAGAATTCACTCCAAATTTTGAAGTGAATAAAGCAACCATGAGTAAGGAAGCTAAATTCTTAGAAATCCAAGTCAAGAAAGGGTTATCATAGGAAGCCCCATGCCCTTAAAACATGTTCTAGATAGTAATCAAATAAAAGGCCTTTTATCCAACATTTTCTAAGCTCACTCTCAATGAAAAATTGAAGTTGAATATCTCTCTTAACACTAGAAAAAACTAAAGTTGATGTTATTTGTTAATGTTGATTAATTGTAGCTCCTTATATAATTCCAATTCTTGAAATTTCCTACTGCTCATGTAACTTACTTACAGACTTCCAATATAGCTTATTTATTTACCACAACATGCTTATTATAGCTTCTACTATAGCCCATTTGATTTCTACAACATGCTTGTTGTAGCTTCCACTATAGTTCATTTAATTTTCACAACATGTTGTAGAAGCTTTTATTATAGCTAATTTATTTTTCACAATTGTTACTATGTACATATTTACAACTCCCCTTATGTTTAAGCTCTATCACATTGTGGAAGATTGTCCAAAGTAGTGCTTAATGTAGAGGGCATTAAATGGAAGCTTCAATTCTATTCCACTTAATGTGAAGAGTTTGTCTATGTCTTATGACACTTATCTCTGGACCTAGAACAAGACCTTCCATTTGGCTGAGAATTTACCATAATTAATTTTATTTCTCATATTTTATAGTAAAACAAGATCACTAATCTTAAAAAATATTTTTACAGCCTTTCTATTGAACCATCTCTTAATTTGAGAAGCATTTTTTAATAAATTATCTTTAGCTTTATATACTTTAGCTTCTCTTTTAATAACCAAGGTCATAAAATTTCTATCTTTATCCATTTTCTCATAATATTTCTATATAAAATCTAAAGAAGAGCTTATAATTTTATTTGTAACTCTTGCAACCAAATCATAAACCAAATTATAAGATGAAGTCCTAATAGCCTTTTTAAATCTAATACAGTCAATCCACAATGTAGATTACAGGTAATTAATCCAATTTCCCAAATTTTCCTCCATTGATATTTTGATATAAAAATAAGCTTTTTATTTGTAAATTCAGCTAAGAAATTTTCATAGGGATAATAATTAGAAGAAGAAAATAGAAAAATAAATTTCTCCAATGCCCATTTTATAACTCTACACATTGAAAACTAGGTCCATTATTGGAAACCAAAACTTTAGGCATACCAAAGCGATTTAAAATCTGATCTTCTAAGAATTTAATTACATTTGATGTTGAACTGTTCCTTAAAGCTCTTACTTTAGACCATTTAGTAAAATAGTCAATGGCTGTAAGAAAAAATTTATGTTCAGCCTTTGAGGAAGTGATTGTGCCAATAAAATATAATACCCATTGTTGAAATGACCTATCTACAATTACTAATTTTTAAAAAGCTCTAGTATTTTTGATTTTTGGTTCATGAATCTGACATTTATAACATGTTTGAATCTTTGAGCTAATATCTTGGTATATGCTAGGCCAATAAAAACCATAGCAAAGTATATGTTGCATGGTGGACTTAAGAGATTCAAAAAAATTATCATGATCATGAAATTATTCTAAAACAAGATTGATTTGGTCATTATGAACACATTGCAACAAAAATCCTCTGATGTCCTTTCTATATAAATTTCTATCTTTAACCATAAATTTATTTACCATTTTGAAGAAATCTCCTTTCTGACTTGCTAATAAATTATTTGAAACCTTTCTTGTAGTAAGAAATTCTAGAATTTCCTCATAACAATTTCCTTAGTGAATCCTTAACATACATATTTTAGCTTCATTAGCCATTAACTTAGCTAATCTCATTTCTTTAATAATCTGAAACCTTGAAGCCTTATAATCCACTTCCTTCTTTTTAATATAATTTTCTTTTGAGCTAATAATTGCTTAACCATAGGCTCTATTAACATAATATGAATCAATGAGCTTTCCAAGTAATATTTGCAATGTTGAAGTTCTTTAATAACCGCAAATGCTTGTTTCTCTAAATCAAAATAATTTAGCTCAAAACCTTAAAGCTAATACCCAAAAAATCCAATTGGTTCATCTTGACCTTTGTCTCTTTGAGTTAAAATGACAATAATTGAATAATGTGAGGCAAAAGCATATAACCAAAAATCTTTCTTCAATTTTTATTTTACCAAGTATGGAGCTTATTGAATGGCCCTTTTAATTTCTACTTTCTTTGATTCTGGTGTTTTCCTTATTAGGATATCTTTCTTGAGCATATGCATGAAAGGTTTAGAAATTTCAATGAATTCTAGGATAAATTTCTTAATGAAATTTATCTTTCCAAATAAAAATCTAAGAGACTTTTTATTTTTTGTATGCTAAATATTTTGTATGGCTTGAATGCATGAGTCATCTATAGAAAATTCTTTTTGATAGATTGCATGACCTAACCAGCTTTTAAACTTACCCCAAATATACATTTCTTAGGATTTAATGAAATACCATATCCATGACATCCATCAAAAATTTGTTAAAGTTGGTCAATATGATCTGCATTTCTCTTTGAATAGATAGTAATATCATCCAAATAATTCATGATGAATTTTCCTATTAAATATTTAAAAGACAAATCCATAGTGCTTTGGAAAGTAGCTCCAGCATTTGATAATCCATAGGACATTCATTTTTAAACAAAAGTCCCCCATTTGGTGATGAATGTTGTTTTATGCCTATCATCCTTATCTGCCATAATCTGATTATAACTTGAAAAACCATCTAGGAAAGAATATACTTGACATCCCAATACTTTGATCAAAATCTTATCAATGGGAAGTGGATATTTATCTTTTTTGAAGGTTTCATTCAAATGTCTGAAATCCACACAAAGATTAATGTCATTGTTCTTCTTCCTACTAGAATAATATAAGCAAGCCATGTTGAATATCATATTGGATATATGATTTGAGCTTGTATAAACTTCTTGATCTTGGCTTCAATAGCTAGTTCAAATGATGGATTGAATTTTCTTTACTTTTTTTTAACCATCTGACAATTGTTTACCAAAGGAAATTTATGTGTCATCACATTTGTTATAAAAGCCTTAAGGTCATCATAAGATCAAGTAAAATGTTGTCAATTATTTTTCAATAATAATAATAAATTTTCCCTGAAAACTAAATTCTCTCCCTTTAATGTTTAGCATCTTTGGTATATTACTAGATTCAAGACTTACTATTTCATTAGCTTTATCATCTAGATTCTGTATATATTTTCCCATAAGTAGCTTTTTACTAAACTCATGTTTGTAATAAATCACTTTTTTGGAAATGAAATTTGACTTAAACCTTAATGTTATTTTAGGTATGATTTTTTTTTTATATTCATGCTTATTCTTCAAGAACATAAGCAATTGATCATCATTTTCAAATACCTATAAATGTTTTATGTTATTTGGTATTGATGGTTGATGTTCATTCTCAATTACTATCCCTTCATAATTCTCTATCCTTTTTAAATATAATGTTGAAGCTACCATTGCTAAATCATCTACTAAGTGGTTATCTTCCCAATATATATGTTCTATTTTATAGTGATGAAACTATTCTAGCATTTTATAGATGAGCTATTTATAAGATAGCAAGAATGAGATTTTTACTCTGCAATTGTCTTTAATTTGTTCACAAACTAATCTTGAATCTCCTTTTATCATAATTACCTTGATCCCTCTTTCTAATGCTATTTTAATTTCAATACTCAAAGCTTCATATTCAGCCTTGTTGTTAGTGCAAGGGAAAGATAGATCAACTATCTTTAAAATTTTTGGGAAATCATCTTTTACTAAAACTACTCCAATTCCTACACCTTTGGAGGTACAAGAACCATCAAAGTATAGCTGCCACTTGCTCTTATGTTAAAATATATGCTTTTTCAAGTTATAAACCTCTTAAAGTATGCAAATTTTGGATGCAAAAGCTATTATTTCAACAAAAAAATTTTCCCATTTAAACTGATGTTTGCAATCATCAAAGGCTCACTATATATGTATATTCGATTTGGTTTCCCTTTTCAAAGGTAGCCACATTTATGAATAATCTATTGATATGTATCCTAAGAAATTCTTAGTCTAACTTCTACTTAACAAAATACTATATGAATATGGATTAATTACTACTTAAATAGTCACTTTACTTTTTATATGGGGTTCAGAAGTGATTTCTAATAGAACATTTGGCAATTGACCCACAATATTTACTATGCTACTATCCTCTTGAACAATCTTTTTATTAGATTGTTTAGGATTCAGACCAAGTTTTTTGCATATAGATAATGACATAAGAGTAGATGCAACTCCAGAATCAACCAAACAATTGTGCACGTATTTATTTTTTAACTTCATTGTCAAAAGAAAAGGAGGAGATTCCTTATTAAGAGTACAATTATTGCTAGTTTTTATTATCTTATCATTGTTAGACACATAGCTTAGCTTTGACCCTTCAACTCTCCTTTTCTCTTTAATAATCTCTAAAGCTTTCCTCTGTTGATATCCTATCTATAATAATTGATATATACTGATGTTGGCCTTGATGTGTTTAAGATCCTCAATTAGATTATATTCTCCATCTTCATAAAAGCATGATTTCTTTACCCATTTATTAAAAGTCTGATTTTGAGTACTTTACTCTATTTGACCTTCTTTATTTTTATATTTTTTTTTCACTTGGTTCAAAAATCTTCCTCTTAGTATATGGGTTAGAAATGACATTCAAAGACCTAAAAGTGATTACTTTTTCTTTTGATTATAGATTATATCTATTTTCTTCATTGTACACTCTTCATCTAATGATGTATCCTCTTCAATACTTGAAAGAGAAGAGGTATTAGTAGATCCATTCTTAGAAGATTTGTTTGCATAATGAACACTAGATAGCTCATTATAAAGTGCAATATATAGGAAGTTGGATACAACAACATTACTCTCATTCTCATTTTCTCCTAGCTTAGTGTCTTCATGCTTATGTTTTCTATTTTTCTTTTCATCCTTTATTTTTACTTTTGTCAAAGATTTTTCTAGTTTCAATACTTTGTTGAATAAGTCTCTCATTAATTGTCCTTTTTTAGGTTCTCTGCTTTCTAACTCTTGATCTGTATTAATATGTGAAGGTCTCAGTACTACTTTAAGTTGGGCAAAATTTTTCATAGGGTTTATAATTTTCTCTTTTCTTTTTTGAGCTATAATAATTTCTTCATTTTTAAGTTTATCTTTTTTTTTTAATTGTATAGCTTCACTAAAGCAATTATTCGGTGTTCTTCTTAACTAGATTGAAATATTGGAATTTATAGCCTTAATATAGGTGTCTCTTAGCATTTCATTTGATGGTCTACACTATTTTTGAAAGAGCTCATAAATTCATTGAAATTCGTTGAAAGAGCCCATAGTACAGTTGCTATTGATCCAATTGATTGCCAAACTAAGCCAAGAAAAGGCAAGTTTGAATACCAAATTTGAGTCATATCCTTTAAATTTTCTATAAACAACCTACAAGATTGATCTTGGTGTTGAATATTTTCATGATCTAAAGCTAACTCAAATAAGTTGAGGTATTCTTTAGCCAAGTAAGATTTTCCAAGAACAAAAGGCTCAAGCAAATATTTGTAAACTACCTTAGGAATATCGTTGTAATTTTAGAATATTAATGGTGTAACTCCTTGTCAAGGATTCATTGATTGTGAATTCATCATCCAATTAGGATTCCATTTGATGGTTAAACTCTTATATTTCTTTGGCTTTCCCCTAAAGATCAATAAACGAGACAAAAGGCATGAACTCCTTATCCTTCTAGTTTTTACTACAATACTTATCCAGAACTCAAAAAACTTTTTCTATTCTTCCTCCAACAAATAATTGATCTTATAATTAGAAATTTATTTAGGACCTTTGAAATATTCAATGTTTTCAATTTTTTTACTCATCAACTCAAAATAATAGTTAATTTTACAACCATTCTTCTAGTGCCAAAAAAAACTATTGACAGAAATCTAGAACCACCAATGTTTGCTTCAATATCATGACTAAAATCATAGGAAATGAAGGTGTTCTTTCAAACTTGACTTTTGGTGTTTACTAGCCTCTTGAAACACCAAGGCCCAGATACCTCCAAATAAACTTAGTCTTAATAGAGCAAACTAAGCATAAATGTGTCTGTGTTGTTATGAATGTTGAAATGGTTGGGTTTGCATATTAAATTGTAACTAGCTATTATAACATAAATTTAACTAACTTTCTTGAATATTGTGCATCATTAAAGGCTCCTATGTTTTCAAGTCACTTATTCTATATAGTCTCTATGGTACATTACTTGAAACAAGTAAAATTTCACCAAAATGCTTAAGCACAATTCTACAAAAATCTACTCCTAGTTTTTTCTAGAGATAAAAGACCATAAGAAAATAGAAATAGAGCAAGATTCAATGGATTTTAAATGAAAAGAAGAGAGAAGGTAGATTTTTTTGGAATCTCAAACATTTAAGTAAGATAAAATAAACATGAGAAAACACTTCAAAATAAAGCTATTCCAATTCAACCCAAGGTGTTAAAAATTATTCAAACCTTCTAGGTTCAAAAAGAAATTTCATAAAAGACACTTCCATTAAACTATCCAAAATAATTTGTAAAAGGAAAATACAAGCCATTATACAGCTAGTTAATATATGTTTAGAATTATAGAAAATAGATCTATCAGAAAAGGTATAACAATTTCAAGATTGAACATGAGGAAAAACTTTAAAATTAAAGTTATTTCAAGTCAGCTCAAAATATCAAAGATTTTCTAGATCTTCTAAACTTGAATAAGTAATCTCATAAAGACATTACTATTAAATTTATTAGGATGCTTTTCAAACAAAAATATGAGCTCTTACATGGCTAATCAATAGAAGTCTAGAACTGTAACAAAATAAAGCTATAAGAGTAATCAGAAAATTCCAAGATTAAATACCAAGCATAGAACTATCTAAATTATTCACTATGTAACTAAGACAAAATGAGAAGAAAAAAAACTCATAAGATTTAAATAAAGTAGCTAAATTTTTGTTGTAATTAGTAAGCCATTCTACAAGCAATCTTCAATATTTCTTCTCAGTTCTCCCTCCTTCTATTTTCTAGCCCTTGAAACCCTTCGTATAGTGGCTTCTTGGTAGTTGCAAACATCATGAAAATTTAAAAATAGTTAAAAGCACTACAAGAATTTAGTTACAACTACCATAGAAATTAAAAGCTATATTTTCCAATTGTTCTATTTACATATGATGTTGGATAGCTTTCTTACAAATCCTCCATATTTTGAGCTTCTTCAATGATAACTACATTCCCTTATGGAAGCCTAGTTCATTAAATTTAGTTTAAAGCTATTTAATTCTTAACTATTGAGTAACTTCTTGTAATAGCATGCTTTTTAATGATTTGATTCAATGGATCGAGCCATATTTTCTCTTTAATAAGGCTAGAATGTGACCTCACGAATGAGCTCTACATGCTAACGTAACAAGGTGTTGATGTGGCGATGACGATGTGGCATTGTGTTGAGGTGGTAGACCTAGTTCATCAAGTCAAATTATAACTTCACGAAATGGTTGTACATGCTAACATGGCACAATGCTGATGTTACAATGATGTCATTGATAATGACATGGCACAGCGAGTTTATAGAACCTAAAATCACCCTCACAAACTAGCTCTAGAAGCTAACATGACACTTTACTAATGTTACTAATGATGTCATGCTAACATGACTAATACAACAAAACTCATCTAGATGAAAAATTGTGCTTCATCTCTATGCTAATGTCATGCTGATGTGGAGCCTTATTGACTTGGTAGAGTGAATTTCTAGATAAGAATTTGGATTTATAATTTGATTCTTCCAGCTAATGTGAAATTGCTGATGTGTCAAAGCTTATGTGACAAAGCTAGTTTATAGAGGAGAAATTTCATCCTTCAAATTGACTCAAAAATATGACATGGAAAGAAGCTGAGGTGGTAAATCATCATGGCACTACTAACATCATAGAGAAACCTTGTAGGGCTGAATTTTTACTTCACGAGCTAGTTCTATGAGCTGACATGACATAAAATTTATGTGGTAGAACCATTTCATAAATTGAAAATTTTGATATACAAACAAGCTTTAGTTGCTAACATGGCACACTTACATCATGCTCATGTGGCATACTTATGTCATGTTGATGTGGCATATGCTTGAAACACCGTGAAAATTACGGGTCGGCCTCAGGCAAAGATTCGCAATTCCAGCAAAAACATGCATCAGATTGGTTCAAAGGATGGGTTTACGCTCTATTACGCACGGCAGCGTAATGAACATAATAAGCTTCAAGACAGTCGTAGGCAGAGTTCAGAAAAGCACAACAGGTTGGCATTTTTTCTTGCAGTACACGGATAACTTGTCTTTACGTTCGCTACGCGGCGATGCGTACCATGGCGTATGTTGTCAAATTGCACATTGCTTATACGCTTCATTACGCGCAGCTGCGTAGTGAGCGTAACGACGCCTTGTTTATGCTTCATCATGCGCAGCTGCGTAGCGAGCGTAAACCACGCATTATTTACGCATTCATTGTGCACGGTTGCGTAGCGAGCGTAAGTTGCACACTATTCACGCTTCGTTACGCTCAATTGCGTAGTGAGCGTAAAATCCACGCTTCGTTACGCACAGTTGCGTAGTGAGCGTAAAACAATTTTGAGCTTATGGCTTTTACTCCAGATTACGCTCGTACACGCAACGCAACGCGAATGAGCATAATACAGCCTGAATGCAGCCTAAAGTACACTCAGCATATGCCTACTCTTCATACGCACAACACGCGAACAAG
>MNCI01009519.1:1462297-1497820 GCA_015680685.1 Gnetum montanum | reverse complement strand
CAGATCTTGAAGCTACGTGTTTCTCTTTTGCCAGCCTCTTTTTATTGTGTTTAGCATTATCGCCGTTGCAATTCGACCGCATCGTTTTCTCCTTGCTTTACGGTCTCTCGAATCAGATCGCTCTCTTTTACGCACCTTGCACTCTTTTTACTGACCCGTAAGTCCCTGTCTGATCGACAAGACCGTTCAGGGCGCCGCGGATTCGTTTTTTCCAGCATAGCCCTCGCGCGAATCCGTGGCTAAAACTGTGTACGCCGGAATATCGGTCGGTATTTCCAGCTGCCGACGTTTTCTGTCGTTACAATGCTAATGTGGTAGAACAAATTCATCGAGCTAGTAACCACCCTTACTAGCCACCTCCAGAAGTTAACGCGACAACTAGTTGACATCACCATGATATGATATAAGCTGATGTGGTAATGTTAATACGGTATGCTAACTTGGGCTCCTACTGACATGTACAAGATGCTAATGTGGCATATGCTAAAGTTATGCTGATGTTTGCAAAAGATGATGTGGAAAATGAAGCAAAATCCATCTAGATGAAAAATGTGATTCCTCTAGTTACTAATGTGCTGATGTCATGTTGATGTTACACTGATGTGGATAGAAGATGATGTTGCAAAGGCTAAAAAACTCATCTAGATAAAAAAAACAAGCTTAATCTACATGCTAATGTGGTAGCTTGCCATGTGGTAGAGTGAGTCTATACTGCAAAAAAATCATTCTTATGAATAGGCTTGATAGCATGCTAATGTGAAGGGGTGCACCTACATAATTTAAGTTTGAAAAATGCTTGATCCTAAATTGACATGGAAAGTTGATGTGTTGTTTGAAGATCAAGATGAGCTTTTCAGCACCTAAATGGGTGAATCTCATTTAGATGAAAATTCACAAACATCCAAAAGTACTTTATCAAACCAATTCCACAAAGCTAATGAGATTTTTTTTTCTCCTTATTACATACAATATTGTAGCTTATACTTTTCATCATTTATCTAAAGTTTCCATACTAGAGCTTGATCAAAATAGCTTGTGATGTTGACATATTTTCGCTAAGCAATTCTTCAAGCTATTGCAGTCATAACACTTTTAATAAGTTGGATACATTCATAACGGCTTATGAAGCTTCCTTTCCTTTCTTTTTTAGATCTTAAATATCTTTGCTAAGCCTTCTCTTCCTTCATAATCTCAAATCCTTATTGTAAGGAGCTAATGGTAGGACCAAAAGTAATATAAAATGCAACTAATGATAGCGTTGGATTTAAAGTGATTTCAATGAAGCTTGTTTCTCAAAGGATTTTCCATGGCTAAAACATTTTCTACTTCCAATAGCCTTAGCATAGCTCATCTCATTATTTTTGCAATTTTAGAACTTTAATTGAATAATAGCTTATGTGCTAGAGCTAAAAAGGAACTAGAATTGAAGCTTTTATTTTAAAGTAATAATTTAAGGTTCCTCATTCATTTAGATTTTATAATCTACAAAAGCTATTATTACAAATATCCTTTTAGGCTTATTACACAAGCACCTAGAAACACTTTAAGGAACATAAATCACCATTCAAGCTTTAATACCTCCATAGCTCTTTAGCTAAGGAATCCTCTCTTTTTTCTAGCATGGAATCTTCTTTCATTCTTAAGTTCTTTCTTTTCGGTAATAATTTACTTCCAATGCTACAACCTTATAAATTCTACTCCATGAATTGGCCAGAAATGTACCAACACTCATCTCCTTTCATTTCTAGCATTATTAAATTTCCCTATCTTTAAGCCAATGAATTGGAATTTGTTTCCTTCCTTAGGCTCTAGCATTTTTGGTTATGGCCACATGTTTTAGTGAAATCCTAGTTTTGTGTCAACTGTTTGTTAAGATGCCTATTTTTGTCCCATATATTAAAAATATCATACTCCATTGTTCTTGGGCTGAATCTATAACAAAATGTCAAACTCATGTAACCAAGATGTATGAATGTTAAATCTCAATTGAATTTCACTTACAATAATGTTCACAAGCTTTTCGAATCCTTTGTTTATACTTTACTGGTCAATGCTATCAATTTTGAGGTCATTGATATTTTACTTTGTCTTTAGTTATTGTATGTTCTAATTTTTTGACTGTTTTACTTATTTGGAGGCCTCTGGGAATGATGATGATGAGTTGGCAACATTCCTTCTCCTCTTCCCATGATTTGATCTAAGCTATTGATGTTGATGATATGTTAGTCTTAGGTGTTATGGTTGCTATCTTATTACTATATTTATGGCTTTAAGGACTGTGTATTGTCCCTTTGTATTACACTATGTAACTATGATTATGGTTATGAGCCACTTGGCGATGTTTGATTTCATAATGTGACATTTTGATTCTAATTTAATGCTACTTTTTGGTTATAAATTTTTAGTTATTTTTATGTTTTATGTTTTTATGTAAAGAGATTGTAAGCTAAAATAATAGTAAAAGACAAGTCCACAAAGTAAAACTCTATAATGTAACGGAATAAAATGAAAACTATAAAACCAAGTGTAAATATGCAAGTAAAGATTACAAATGATGTTATTAAGTAAATAGGCCTCATGTAAACACAATGAAGTAGATGCTATCCTCTATTACCAATTTTAGGCCCTAGTAGGCTATTACTTTACCAATTTTAGGCCTAGCAGATGATGGCTTTACTAGTTTTAAGCCCTACCAGGCCATCTTAATATTCTAGTAAGCATGCCATAATCTTGAAAGAAAATACAAGAATAAAATAAATATAGAAACAAGATATAAGGCTATGAAAGTAAATTAATGATCATTGAAAATAGAAGAAATAAGATATCTATTATGAATTTATTTTTTGATCTTCGATAGATTAAGGAGCTTCTTTTGTATGATTCTATGTTTATCATTCTTCTAGTTCGATATGACAAGCAACAGTCATTTCTATAGGTTGTCCAATGTTATAATGTTAACATTGTTGTTGTTGTTGGTCCTAGTCTAAGTATCAATCTCATTGTGGATGTCAAGAATTTCATTTTGAAATTCCACTTCTAAACCTTGTTTAATGTTGAACTTGTTAACAAATGGTAGAGACATGTTGTCCTTATGAATTTTAATTTTTCCATCCTCATATGGCAAGTAAATATTCTATATTATATGGTAGATGAAACTACACAAATCTTAGCTAACCATCATCTTTCTAGGATCAGGTTAAAACCAAGTGTTTTCTCAACCACTAGAGAATTGGTAAATGTGGAAAACTATTTCTTAGCTACAAATTCTAATAAGATGGAGCACTATATAACTACTTGCAATCCATTAAATAACTTGAGTGTGAAGGTAGAGGTTTCTTGAATATTTTCAATTAGGCCTAGAGTTTTAATAGTGGTGAATGGTATCATGTTGGTTGTTGTCCCATCATCCACATGAACATCGTGAACCTTATACTTGCTAACACATATCATAATGACAAGAGAAGAAAATAGTACTTCTTCATTTTTTGGATCAATCTTTACTTCACTATCATGAAAGGTGAGTATGGTTTGATTCTTATCTTCTATAAGTGAAGTTTTCTCAATGATAGATTGAATGGATTCTTTATTAGTAGGCATGTCTCTACTCATAGGAATAGAGGCCAACATTTAAACTAGCATGTCTTTATGAGCAAGGAAATTCATGACTAGGTCATATAGGCTAAATGATATGTTCTTTTATTTAAGTGATCATTTGATTTATTTCATTATCATTAGGAAATGTTTTTTGTTGACATGTGATTTTTCAATCTTGGTAGTTTTAATTTCCTCCATTCTTCCAAAAATTTTCAACTCATGTTTTAATGCATGTTGCTTAGATACCTAGCTCGCACTTTATTTTTGATTCTCTCTTAGTTAAGTGATTGATGCAATTTCAACAATGGAGTTCACAGGTAGGACTATCCTTGGTGTAGGTTTCTAGGGATCAACTTACTTCCAAGTCTTTTGTTGTTGAGTATCTTTAGTAGGTTTAGTCACTGCCTTGGAAATAGGTTATTTTCATCACTATTACATTGAATTCTTATTGGTTGGTGATGGCATTGTTTAGATATTGGCCATGATAGGTAAGTGTTGATCATGAGTTATTATAGGTTTCCTTGTGAATAGCAAAGGCATGCTAATAAAAAATGGTGTCCTAGCTTTAGAAGGATTGATAATGCTTTGCTTAGGTTGTGATGTTGACACGTATAACAAAAGGATCTTTAGGGGGAAGGAAGGCTGTGGTATTCTTATGACGGAGGATATTTTAAGATTTAAATTCTAAGACCAAGATGGTATCTTGACAACAAATGATTTTCTATAAGGACTAGACCAAGTAGATGTTCTGAACAAGGCTATGCTATAAAGGTTACTTTTGGCATTTGGAGAGTTGGGTTCATTTAGCACCAACTCTTCCTAATCAATCACCTTTTGTAGATCATCTTTAAGAGCTAAGAAAAAGTTTGTATCATGAATAACTAGTTAGTGACAATGACAAAATCTATCAATCTTGAAATATTTTGGTAGTCTTGGATCATCTTTGGTTATCACCATTGGATCTCTAACTATCTCATAAAGACAATTGCATCTCTTATGATCTTTTTTATACATTTTCTTAAATTGAATATAATTATCTTTAAGAAATTATTCTAGGATATCAAAAGGTTTCATGGGAAACTTAGTATACCTAGACCTATCCTTATCCTCAAATTTTTATCTTGGCTAGCTTGAAGCATATGAAGTAGATGGTTGAGATGGGTTAGAAGATGTGCTATGTGGCAAAGACTTTCATTCTTTTATTTTTTTTTCAGTCTTTTACCACTATGACTATGGTTACTTGCACTAGCTTACTTTCATCTCTATCCTTCCTTATGTATTGGTTTTTATAGGCCACATAGGATGGATCATTACTAGCTTCAATAGCCTTCTCAATGTTCTTAATTTGTAAAAAGTCTTGGCTTAATGATCAAGATTCTATGTAATAAAGCTTTGACTTGATAAAGTTGTTAACCACTTTCTTGAAGATGGCCAAAAGGTGGATCTCAAATATGGACTCAAGAATTTCATTGAGTATTATATTCCATCTCTAAATAAACCTTTGAACTAGTTCAAGTGGTCCTTACCTCACTCTCATGAGCTAGTCCAAAGTTGTATCAAGATTTGGATTGTATTTAAAGTGGTCAATAAACTAGGTTATCAAGTCATCAAGGGAAGAAATAGAACCTCTAGGTAAGGTTCAATACCAATCTAAAGTCTTACTTATCAAATAAATAGGAAAAAAACATAATATCATGTAAGTCCAAGCTTGTAATTGAAGGCACTCCAAATGAAATATCATAAGATGCATGTTAGGATCCCCTTCACCATTGTACTTGGTGAAGTTTAGAATAGGCATGCATGTGAGTAATGTTATTTGGAGAACAGTAGGATTGATGGGATCATCTTAGTAAAAGTTCATAACTTTTACTATTTGGGTTGTATTAGATTCGATTTTTTTTAGCTTTTTAGTAAGGTATTTAATCAATTGGAAGGTTTGATCTAGGCTTTGTGGTGCTCTTGAAAGCTACATTGACTATTGTATGGCTAAGGGTTGTAGCTATGAAATAGGCAATAGTATGGACTATAGGTCGGGTTACTATCATTGTGGGAGGGTTAAACTTGGAAAAAGATGTTTGACTAGGATATGTGAAATAAAAAGAGCACTAGGAATAAATGGGTCATGGAAGACATGTGATATTTGTACTCTAGAAGAGAAACCAGCTTAAATTATGAATGGTTTGGACATGGTAGGGATTATTGGTGGAGGTTGTGGCACTATAATGAAAGATGCTAAGATGAACAATAAAGTAAACAAAGAATAAAATTGAGAGTTTTCTTATATAAAGGTTACAAGAGAGCTTAGTTTACTACCAAGACTAAGTGCATGGGATTGGTCATGACCACTTTAGGGATGGATCATTGTAACAGATCTCCTAGATGAGCATCAATTTCATAGTAGGTCTCGAACTCATTCTACTACTTCGGAAGAGATCCTAAATTGGCCTCTTTACTTATTTCCCCATCATCATCTGCATTTACAAACTATTCCAATACATGCATGTAAAATTTAGATAATTCAATACAGTCATATGTTGAAGGGATGCATTCCTTCCTATTCTTATGGATAAACTCGTATTGATGCTTAGAGTTATGTGGGATGTGTATACCCACTTGGATTTTTACATATATGAAGTTGTAATATTATTCATTGATGTTCACATGAACTAGGTTAACTTTTAACTACCTAATAGGCTAGTTACACTCCATTACAACTAGGTCCTTAAGGTCATATCCATGAGCAGGTTCCTGATTAGAAGCCATATTAATGATATTATATGGTAGAATGATTAACAAAAAAGACATAAGCAGTGTAGTATGAATGTATTGGGTAAACATGGTAAAGGCTTAAGCATCTTAAATAGGTTGTAACCATAGCTTATTTGACATCCTATTTAAGTAGCTTAATTGAGATGTAACTTATTTGAGATGTAGCTTAAGGCTTATTTGAGATGTAGCTTCTAGCTTGTAGCTTGTATCTTATAGCTTGTAGCTTGTTGTGTGCTTAAACCAACTACAATGTATTTGAGGTTACACTAAAAAAATGGAAAAATAGCCTTTAATGTAAAGAAGAGAAACTTTGTAAGATGCAAATGCAAGAAACTGGCAAAAAACCTTATAAAACAATAAATGCAAGAAATAGGAAAAGCACTGTGTACTAAAATTATGAAAATAATAACTTTTTATTTTTTATAACTATAAAAAAAATAGGGAACTAACTATAATGTTTTTTCTACAGTGTTTTTGATCCAATGCTGGGATCAAAGGGAAAAATAAAAGCAAATTTTGAGGATTCAACCAACTAAAGGCTAGCATATTTGCAAGTTTTAACTACACCAAAAGTTTCACAAACTAAGATAAAAATACTAGTGAAAAAAATCCCATAATAAGGTGCTAGAATTAAAAAATGTTGGGGTTGAAAAAAAAACCCAAAATTGCTCCTATTTTATAAAATACACAAGTATGCAAAGGAATAAATAGGCAAAGAGTGTTTGCAGATGGGTTTGAACAAAGAAATTAGGTAAAGGCCCTCCTTCTAGTACTAGAAAACTGTAACCACTAAAAAAATCAGTGTTGGAAACCAAAGATTTCAGTACAACATAGTTTTAGCCTCAAGATCCATGAACCTAGAAAGGATCTAAGGCACCTTAGATGATCTTGTTGATCACCTAATGACTTGAAAAATATATTACCAAATGAAGAAAACGAAAATAGGTGATAACATGTGAAACAATGAAAATCCAATGCTAGGTCTAAGAACAAACTTAGAGATAATGTAGAATACATGTGAAACATGTGATAAAAAAAACTAAAAATTTTGTATTAATGCTAATAAGAAAATACATAGTGATAGAATATAAATTTGCAAATGTTATATAAATTTTTGTAGAATAACTGTTGAAGATCTAACATGTGGATGAGTGTTGTGTGTCACATAGTCCTTCTAAACATGTCTACCTTGCATGATTTGTAGACTCTAATAGGCTCTTAGTGTTCTCAAATGTTAGTGTTGGGAAATGATTTCAAGCTTTTAGATCTCTGCTCTACTCTAAAAAGGTCTTAAGTTTTTTAAGCATTTAAATGATCCTCACCAAAAGACCTTAAAATGATGTTAAAATCTTATTTTATAGGCCAAAATTTGTTGTTTCCTCATTAATTATATTTAAACAAGTTTTCTTTGGCTATGACACAGCATTTTTCACCCATTTTATGGCCCAAAACTATACCTTTTTTTGGCACTAGTGTTCTTTGCTATTGTAAATTTAATTGCAGCATTTTTGGCAACATATTTCATAATTTCAGGCTCAAATACATTGGCTTAATGAAATTCATATCTTATTTGATAGTGGGAGCTATGAATTTCATTTTACATCTTTAAAATGCTCTAGAATTTTGTTGGAATAGGGTCACAAAGTGCATTTTTGAAGGGAATTCAAGGCATTTATGTCTACTCTTGAATTTAATCAAATTACAATGCAAATTTGGCTACAAGGCTTTCCTATTCATAGTAGAATTCTGTTTAAGGTATTTCACTAGGCAACTTTTACATCTTGTTGTTTAAGTTCAATAAGCTATCAAACTTCTACACCTAGGCAATAATATGACTTAGAACAAGAAGGAAGGACATTACAATGTTATCTATCATAATAATAAGCTAATTAAGTTAGAAGTAACTTGGTTATCTCTTTTTCTTACTAGTTTTAAGAAGGCAAGAGGTTGCAAGTTTAAATAACACTTGAGGTATCATTATGTTCAATGTATTTATGGGACTATTGTCAAATAGTTTAAGCAACTTACTAATTAGATAAACTAACATAATAATAAGTTTGAATTACTATTTTTTTAACTTTGAAGTTTAAATATTCATGTAAAGTTAACAATGAGGTATTAGCTTAGTAGTGATAAGATGCTTAGTTTGAAAGCATCAAGTCATGGGTTTAGTTCTAGTGTGGAATGATGAGTTATAAAGTTCTAATTGCACTAAATGTCTTGGGGTATACTTATATTTCAACTATTTCTAATTTCTAATATCCATGTAATGAGTAATAGGTGTTTCCTATGTCCAACCATATGAATCACTAGCGTGTATGTGCAATCTAGTCAAATTATGTAGACTTTGTTTACCTAAGTGGCTGACATTCATATATGGTAAAGTATGTAGTTGCTATTCATCATCTTCATAATTAACACTTGTGTTAATCTATGCATAAGGTTAAGTGTGGTAAAGGCATATGATATTTATTTTTATGCTTTTTATCATTTTTTCTACTTGCTAAATGATTAAGTAAATAAAGATTTAATATTTAAATTAACTAACCAATTAACTACTTAATTAACTAACTACCCTAATGTAGAGCATCTGTTCTCACTTTCTATACACATCTTGAATCTACACTAACAATGTTAGATTATTAAGTATCTACTACTAGGTATACCAAGTAACCACTACTAGGATTAGTAAGCATTAATATATTCTACTCAAAGTGGTCATACTCACATTACATATCAACTATAATATTAATTTCTTAATAATAAGAAAGTAAATTGCATGTAAAGTAAAGTTTTGAAAAGTAAACTTATGCTAATCCAAGTGCTACAATGGATAAAAGAAATCTCAATTTTATTTATGCTCTTGCAAATGTGTCTACATATAGATGCACTTGAATAAAATGCCATACAATCACTTGAATCCATGCTACAAGCACTCAAAGAGAAAATATTCTAACTTTCACATAAAGAAGCTGCAATAGTTTGGCAAAGGCAATGATCAAAACGTGTCATAAATGCAAGGGATGTACACATTTATATAAGCAATGCCTATGCTAGTGTCAAGGTACTTGTGTTAATGCATCCAAAGGTATTTGATGGGGCTACATCAATAGGACTATGTCAACTCAACTTATCTTATTAATGTTTCATCATACCCCCATGAATGACTAAAGACTCTTCCTTTAGTAAACAAAAATGTGATCAAGCTTTTTACAAAATTTTGGAAAGTATGGAATTTTATTGACTAACTAACTAACTAACTGACTTTGAGTGCCATATTGTACAGATTATAAAAAATGGTATAATTTATAGTAAAAATTAAACACAGATAAAAATTAGTAGGAGCCTGTTGAATGGATAGAAGCGTGATAAAGTCTTCAAAAAAATACCTAGAGGTGGAGATTCTTATGGCTATGATGATCCTTCATCACATCCTAGTGCTGTTAGAGGTTAAGGTTTCCCTACTATTGCTAAAACTTGAAGGCATCTATGAGTGCCTTCATCTTCTTCTATTTGCTCCATAGATCATATATGGTCAAGGTTACTTCACCTAAATTAGCTAGTGCTAAGATATTCCATGGGCTTGACAATGAAGGAAATATTTTCTTCACGTTGATGAACTAGGTTGTGAATGGTTTATGTTCAACATCGAACATTTTGACAAGGTCTTAAAACTCTTGGCAATCATTCATCCTTCTTGGTAGGTTCTTAGCAATAAATTGTTGATCTGTGAATCTGCTCTTGAGAACTTCAAGCTCTACATTAGTTGTCTCCAACCTTTTTTTTTTTGTATCTTAATGAAGCTTGAACTCCATCTCATAGAGGATGTAAGAGCTAGTAGTCTACTTCTCCAATTTAGTTCTTAGCCTCCCTAGGATCAACATTATCATGTTTGCATAGTGGAGGTTAGCAAGCTCCATGTATTTAATGATCTCTTCTATCTACAAATTCTTTATATGGATTTTTGCTTAATTGTATATGTTCAATTCATCAAAGATGGGCTACCACACATCACCTCTTTGCAAAAGTTTCTAGATAGACTCATTCAACTTTACCTTGGCTAATTTGATTTCTTTTTCATTAACCTCTTCAAGAAGCCTTACCTAGTTCCTATAGTGATTCTTCAACTTTTCAAATTTTGGGACTTCATTTTTCAAGGTGGAAATCTCAATTGCAATCCTCTAGTGGAGGGCATTATCCTTCTCCATCAAGGGATTCCTATTTTTAGTGACCAACCTCCATAAATCCAAGTTCACCTTGGCAAGTTGGTCATGCTAGTGATGGATATATTTGACCATTCAATCCTTCTATTGCTTAGCAATCTACAAATGATGGTTATTTTTGGTGAGAACTAAGTTCTCCTTGCAAACTTGCAATAGGTCATTGTTAGTGTTTTTTACCATGTTTCTAATATGAATGCATTGAAGATCATCAATTCCTTGGTATTCTTGGCCTCCTAATACTTTGGTTGAAGCTATTGGAGAGCTTCATCTCACGTTAGCTTAGGCTACAAAATGCTAGAATCAAAGAGATGAGCTCATAACTCTACAACCTTAGTAGCCAATCACTGATTGATGATGGTGGCCTCCTCAAGTTGTGCATTAATGATTAGCAACTTGCATCTTGTATTTAATAGCTATCATTGGTTTGCAATGATATCATCTAGGAGATGAAAGATCTCTAGATGTAGTTGGCCAACTCCTACCACTTGTTCTAATAGTTCTTTGTGTTGGGCAGTGCTCATCCATTCACTCCCTACTCCTACTGATACATGAATATCTACCATGACAATAATGTCTAATACTAATGTAGTAGGAACACTAAGGACTTTTGCAATTCTATCTACCACCATCTCTAGTGCTATCTCTTAATCCTTATGTAACATGACTAGGACCATCACCCCTTCTTCTTTGTCCAACATGATAGAGAAGGTTATTGCATTTCTCAAAATTTTGAAAAATGCTTATTCAAGAATGGATACAATGACTTTTCTAGTATTTTAATTATGATGGATAGGTTCATGGTTCCTTTTTGCAAAGAATAGTAGCATTGTCTTACTATATAGTTATCTAATGATCCTTGAGCCCTCATTCAAGTGGCTCATGATTCAATGATAGACAAATGATTCCCCACCACATCTATATTTTCATTGCTACTATAGTTGTTGCTTCCAAAGTTTTCTAAGATGCTAAATAACTACAAGAATTTCTAGTGTTGTTTTTGGGTTGTAGGTAGTAGTTATGGTGGTTGGTTTTCTTCTTAAAACTTAGTAGAAGCCTTGTCTTTCATCATCTCCTATTATGATGCGATAGGAGCATGGTGGATCACATCATTAGAATAATGGGCTATTTCTCCTCTTTTGCATAATTTTCTAATTAAACATGGAAAGGGAAGTTTCTTTCTACCCTTCTTATTTTAATGAAAATTCTTTTCCATTTCAAGAAAGATGAGCTAGGATAGATAAATGAAGAATTTTCTACCTAGATCCATACATGCCCTCGTAGAAATGGTGGTCGCTATTCTTGATCTCACCATTGGATTAAGAAAAGAGATTGTAATTTTGAAATAGGCTCTTTCTACCTTTGTTAAGAAACTGTACTCCTTAGGATCCACTCCATAGCACTACTAAATCCATTTTTTCTTTACTTTAGAATTTGCTTGTGGTGAGATCTCTACTAGCTTAGCCCTAGTTTTGGAAAAACCAAGGGCTTCCACAATGACTTCAACCAAGTAGGAGATGGTAATGTTCTTGATTTTAACCAATGCATCTCCTTGTTGGTTGTTTCAAAAAAGGTAAGTTTTCCTCATGTACCATTACCTACCATTGGAGAGAATGGGACATAGAGGAGACCCTTACAACTACATCCTAATCTCTTTTGGCACCAACACCAAGAGTGGTCCAAAGTTCAATTCCTACAAGATAGAACTTTGGACCTCCTTAGATTAAATACTCTTCAGGTAGGCTTTAGTGAGTATGACCTCTAAGTTAGGCCTTAGTCTTGGAGCCTCATCTTGCTTGGAATGGTGATGAGCAGCAAGGTACCCCTACGCTAAACCATACGAATATGAGTGTTTCATGCACAATCCAGTTGAATTCCAAGGACTAAGTGCTTATGCACGTATGTGGAACAAGGACGGGTTGGTTAATCATTGTCTTCCAAAACTTACTTATATGTCATGATTGTATGGTTAAGTAAGCTTCAGGCATATTATTTTTATATCTTTTATGTTTTTATGTCATGTGCTAATAAGGGAGGACAAAGATAACTAAGTGACTAATTTAACTTAACTACTCATTAACTAAGTTCTAACGAATCCTAACACTAGCATCCGTTCCCACTTACCGTACACATCTTGAACCAGTGTAATGCTACTGAGATTGNAACACTAGCATCCGTTCCCACTTACCGTACACATCTTGAACTAGTGTAATGCTACTGAGATTACCACACGCTAATCATTACTGGGTTACCAAGCGTTACACACATGCTCAAAGTAGTCGTACTGAGTCTATTTACTTAAGAAAGTTTAGGGTGAGAGAAGACATTAATTAACTAGGAAAGCATTTAATAACATCAATTAACACTAATTAATCTATTTTGGATGCTGCAAGGTTTATCATAAAGTTCATCTTTATTGTCGTACACAAGGTGTGCTCAGGTACACAATGCTCGAATAAAGATCTGTTCACTTTATGACTCCTACTACAGGCACACAAAAATAATTCTAACTCTGGGAGGGAGAAAAGGAAAGAGTTTGGCTAAGGGTCTAACTAACTATTGCAAAACCAAGTGTTCCTGCCTCTTATTTATAGGCAAGGAGATAGGTCCCAATATCGGGTATCCGACACCGCATGATAGGCTCTGATATCGCAGATGTGATAGCACGACCTCGATATCACGGTTCATAAAATGGTCTATTTCTATAATAGGAATCTACCTAATAGAATCTACCTCAAACTCCTTCCAAAGAGGCCTAGTAGCATGTATAACCTCCACTACTTACTCCTAGGTTTGTTGTTATTGTGGTTGTTATTGGTCCCTTCCTCCTTAGGGTCACTTCTCCCTATGTTGTGATGGCCCTTCCACCTATGGTCCTCTCTTGGGTATCATCTATGATCATAAACATAACCCATGATTAGCTCTTAAGCATAACCTTTGTTACCTTCGAATACCTTCCTTTGTTAGATCAGGTTATGTTGATTCCTTAGATGTTAAGATTTTATCATTAAGTTTTTGTTTTATGATATAGGCTTGTGATATTATTTTATTATTATTTTATTTCCATCTAATAAATTTTTTTTGTTGATATTAACTCTTTATGGTTATTATTTTAATATTATTTAACACATTATTCATGGTAATTTAGAAAACTTTCAAAACCATTTTCATTGAAAACATAAGGTTTGAGGCCCCCACGATGAAAAGCATGGCTCCAATAGCTTGAGGATCAAAAAATGGGCAAAATCAAATACGCATTTTAGAAGTTATAGTACTCAAAAGTTTCTTCAGCTCTAAAGAAGATAAAAAAATCCTCTAGTGCTTTAAGAAAATGGTAAAAAATGAGCTAATTTTCACACATATTTATAGGATTTTTACCTTGTGTCAATGGAGTTATGTCAACTCATTATATTATGTCGACAAGGATGCATCAATGTAGATGTTCTTAACTATATTTTCACTTTGAAAATGAAGGAATTTTGGGAAAGTTTGGGGATGTAACAAGAGCTAAAGGGAAGCCAAAAAGATGTAGAATTTTAGCAACATGAAAGAAGGTATGTTTGATCACATGGAAATAATTAGAGTGTATTAGATAAGTTCTTTGAGGATGTTCTAATGTCAAATAAAGAAAAACTAGATGTTGTAATGCTATTGAAATGATTGATCAAGCAAAAGACCCATGGTTAGATACTTTAACTTAAGGTAGAACAAAGGAAATGCAAGTGGATCCTCTCCAAAGTAGGCATATGCCCATTATTCCCTTGCATACCTCCATCATAAGGAGTTCATGGGCACTACGGATGATTAATGGTTGGTTTAAGGTAAATTCCATATCCATGAATGGAATTATCCTAGGATGATGCTGTTTACAAAAGAAATTATCAATTTTCCAAAACTTAAAGTGAGCAAATGGTAGAAAGAGAGAAAGATGGATGGATAATTTACATCAGAGTCATATAAGATCCTTGGTGAAAACTATGATTAATAGGATCTAATACTGGTCCATTCCAAGTCTAGATCAAGTCAATTCCATTGACAGTGATCTCACATTAACATATTCTTCCTCTCCAATCATCAAGTGTTCGTGAAAACCCCAAAGGACAATCATCACTCCAAGAAAAGAAGAAAAGAGAAAAAGAATCTACAAAGGACCATAGTTAGAAGGATGCCTTCAAACATGGGTAACATATCTTTCTAGCTCCAAAACCAGTGTTGGTAGCCCATTATTAAGTCTAAGGGGTGTGCTTTAATTTTCTGTTTATTTTTTTATATATAAGAATCACACCATGCAAAGACATTCTTCTTTTTTATGGTTGATAGTACAAGTGATGATATACTAGTGAAGGATGATAGAACTTAAGAAGGAATTTGAGAGAAGAATACAACAAGTCCCCTTAAGGTCACACCCTTTTTCATTCCCTCTGATTTTTTCCTAATTTATTTGGCAAGAAGATCATTTGTTACTTTAAATTATAATGTGAAAGAGTCTTCATGCTCCCATGATACAGATTTCCCATGGAACAAATAGAATGGATAGATGTCGTGAACTCACTACTTAATACCATGAGAAAATTAACAATTTATTAGTAGAAAATACAATCTAAAGATAAAATTTGACCTTTTGGTTAATTAATCATAACATTGATAGTTGCATTAAATAAATTTCCAAATTTAATATTAGCAATGAACAAAATCAAAGATTTCCAACTATACTAAATATAGCAAACAAAAAAAAAGAAAATAAAAGATGGAAAAATATATAAAATAATTAATAAATTATGAAGAAAATGGAAAATATATAAAGAATGTTACAAAACAAAAAGCTAAAAAACTAGTTATCCTCATTAAAATGTTACAATGAATGGCCATCTCTTCCAAAACTAAGTTGAGAGGAAGAGATTCAAAAAATAGAGCATACCTATTCTTGCACAAAAGTGTTAGTGTTGCTAGTTACTTGGGGTTCCAAAAATGGCTTAAGTTATTGTAAGTTGACTAATATATACTTGTGAGGGTTGGTCAAGTGGTAAATTATCATAGCCCTAGAAGGAAAAGTTGAATAGATGATGTAAGGTCCTTTCCATAACATTTGCAACTTAGTGCATTGTGGCACATGCATTGGATTCCAATAAAGAACCTTATTGCCAGGTTGGAATGTAATGTATCTTATCTGTGTGTTATGATGTCTTTTGATGTGCACCTTGTGGACTTCATTCATCATTAAGGCTATTCATCAGTTTTCATCTAGCACTTTAAGTATCATAAAACATTCTTTTTTCGACTAGATTAATGTCTAGGTTAAGCTCATAGGCAATTGTGAGTGAATACATTTTAGCTTATATTGCAAGTTTGGGTAACTTTCCATACACTAACTCATAGGGAGAATAGCCTATAGGAAGTTTTCAACTTGAAAAATATGCAAAAAGAGCATCGTTAAGTTTGGTATTCCAATCTTTCCTATATCTACTGATAGTTTGCATCAAAATTCTAGCAATCTTCAAATTGGTGACCTTAGCTTGATTTTTTTCATGAGGGATGATACGAGGTTGTAATTTTATGTTATGCACCCCAATCATTGCATCAACTTCCAAAAAATAGAACCTGTGAAATATGTTTCATTATCTAAAATCAGTGCTCTAGGCATACCAAACCTATTTACCAGCTATTGTTGAACAAACAAAGCTATAATGATAGATGTATAGTTAGATATAGTTATAGCTTCAACCCATTTGGTGTAGTAGTCAACAAAAACTATGATGTAGGCCTTCCCATTTGACATAGAAGTGATGGATACCATGAAGTTAATTCCCCAAAGGTCAAAAGGCTCTAGTGGTTGGATCCACTATTGGGATCTGATGAGCAGCAAGGTACCCTTATACCCAACCATATGAATCATAAGCATTCATGCACAATTCTGTCAAATTCTATGGATGGGACTAGTTGTGGCATCTAGATCATTATATCTTGATTTCAGTTCATTGTCTTCCCTCTTGAACTACTCGTAGCTTTGTCACGTATGGTTTAGTCTGAACTGAGGCATATGATTTTTATTATTTTATATTTTATTTTTCTACGATTAACAATAGGTTAAGACTCAATTTATAATCAATTCAACTAATCTAATTACTAATTAATTATCAAAAACCCTAAAATAAGTATCTGATACCACTTTCTGTGCACATCCTAAACATGTATAACGTTGTTGAGTTACCAAATTTTTAGCGTTGCTAGGATTACCAAGAGTCATCACATGCTCAAAGTGGTTGTACTTATGTGCTTAATTAATTAACATGCATGAAAATGTAAATATTAACTATGTACATGAAAAGGAAATTGCATGGAAAGTAAATCTAATCTAATTCAAAGTACTACAATGAATAAGAATCAATCTCGATCTTATTGCTGCTCATGGCATATGTCCAAGTACATTACCAATTGAATAAGACTTTGTACAATTGACTAAGATCCACTCTGTGGGCACTCACTAACTGTTCTCTAAGATTATGGAATAAAATTGCAAGAATTTAGCTACTCTATTGACAAAACTATGAAAAACTATTCCCAAATCATGAGACCAAGTGCTATATTTATAGGCCAGCATATATCCCATGATATTAGATATCTGACATCACACCTTGGGCTTCAACATCAGATACCCAATGTTGAGGCTCTAATATCGAATACTCGATGTTGGGACCTGTTATCAGAGCCTTGTTATTGGAACATTGTTATCAAAGCATTTTTATTAGAGCCAACCAAAAAGTTGACTTTTCATTAGATAACCCAACCAACTAATGATTCATCATACCCCCACAACTGAATGAAAACTCATCCTCAAGTTAACAAGATAGGATCAAGCTTTCTTTACAAAATTGGAAAGGTATGAAATTATTGACTAATGCTAACTACTAACTGACTCTAAGTGCCACATTACAAAATTTTATTTGAATGGATGCATACAAGATGATAGAATGACAAAAGACTAGATAGTCTTTAAAAATTACAAAATTTGTAGGGATCTTCAAGAATCCATTGAAGATGATTCTCCTTCTTGTTGCTAGTGGTGATAGAATTTTAACCTTGATTGTTATGTTAATGCTTCTCTAGTTATGCAAAACATTCTTGAAGGATGGACTAAAATTTCTTCTCATTGCCCCATGGATCTAGCAAACATGCAAAGTTTGAGCTACTATCTTGTATGTGCTATGATGTGTCCATGGTCATATCCTTTGTTGTTCCTCTCTTGGCTTTGTTTTCATGCCTAGAAAAAGACCTTCTTCTTTAGATGTTTCTTTTAGCATCACTTGTAGTCACTAAGGGATAAACATTAGTTTTGGTAAATTTTCCTTAATAATTAACCCTTTTCAAATCCCTTAGTCTTCTTTTCAGCATAAGGCAATTCCAACATACTATGCCCAAGGCTATGAGGTAACTAAAATCATCAAGTTGTTCACATTATTTTGATCAAATACTATTAGTTACCATGATGTTCAAAAATAGGATGCTAGAAAAATTTAAAAGCAAACATCCCTAGCTCCCATGACTAATAAGCATAACTCCAGAAGCACATAGCTTTTTAAATAATTGAAACCAAAGGTCCAGTTTATAAGATGGCTAAGAAATATTAATGGATATGGAAATAGAAAAGTAGGAAAAATTAATGAAACAAATGAGAAGTAGTCCAAAAATAATGCATAAATTCAAAGAAACCATCATTGATGTTTTGGAAGATGTGAATGTTAGTTCAAAGCCATGATCAACAAAAGTTATGCAAGTGGGTCCTCCCCAAAATAGGATCCTACCATAATGCCCTGCAATGACCACTTCTATAGTTGTTTGTGATCACCCAAGAAGTTAAATGTAGACCATGCCTTTATTCCAAACAACACACAACTACCATGGTTAAGATGTTGCACTATACTACACAAAACCAAAAGGCCAATAATCACATGCAATAGTGAGGTGAATAATGAAATGAGAAGGGTTGTAGAGATCAAGATGTAAGGTACTTTAACCATGTCCATAATAGGTTCTTGTGACAAGTATGATTAAAATGATCAACATACCTATTCGTCCAAGTTTAGACCAAGTCCATACCACGAACAATAACCTTGCATTGATGTGTTCCATCCTGCCAACCACAATGAGTCTACAAACACCTCAAAGAACAATCATCACTCCAAAAAGAGAAGAAAAGAGAAGGAAGAAAGGGCTTTAGTTAGAGGGGTGCCTTAAGGCATGGGTAACATGTCTTTCCAGCCCCATAACCAATGCTTGTAGCCCATTATTGCATCTAAGGGATGTTCTTTGAATTTCCATTATTATTATTTTCCTTTTTAGATGGAAACCACACCATGCAAAGATAGAGCTTCCTTTTTATTGGTTGATGGGTGAGTGATGATACATTCCAAGAGGATTCATAAATCACATGAAGAAAGTTAAGAAGAGAATCCAACAAGTCCCCTTGAGGTCACAACCTTTGCCATTCCCACTTGGTTATTCCCCTTTCTTTAAGGAACAATGATCATTGATTAATTTTAGTTTCATAAAAGAAGAACTAAATTATTTCCATGCAAAAAAACCTTTTATTCAAAGAATTAAAGAGATGGATGAGGTGGTTTCACTACTTTACACAATTACTTACTCAATCATCTTGATAGCATAGCACAAAAAACCCAACACATAGTGTTGACTTCTGCATCATGACTTGGCAATTTTATTAAGAAAAACATAAAATACTTTCATAAAACATAAATAGAATGACTCAAGAAAAGAGAAAAATTATAAAGAAAATAAAAATATTAAGAAATGGAAAACATATGAAGAATCAAAAAATTCTAGAACTAATAAGAAAATCAATTACTTCCATGCATCTTTGAGATAGTTTTATATTCTTATTTTCAAGCCACTAGGTGTCTTCTAGTTTAGTGGCTACTGCATAGACTAGATTTTCCTCACACACTTGCTCCTGAACTTTATGGTGGGCTGGTATATGGGTCGTGTTAATAATTCAAACTTCCAACCCACAACTACATCCTTTATCATTATTGGTGATGCATGGATTCTTTTGTCTCTCCACAATGATAGGTTTATCATTTATGTCTTATGTTGGAGTGACAATGGTTTTTGTCTTCTATGTATGATTAGGAGACATCATTTTTCTGAGGAAGGTTGTTGCATCAGATTGGCCTTATGCTAGTTTAGGTGATGTATTAGGTTCATGAGTGTTTTGCTTTGACTTACGACCTTTCCTCTAGAAGGGATGTTTCCAAGACTTTGGTTGAGAACTACTAGCATTATCATTTACATATATCTTCATAACACAAGTGGCATTCTATCATTGATATTGTGATGTTGAACCTTCCTGTGTTATTGGAGGTGACATATGGTGGGGGTGAGTATGAGAATATTGAGGATATGATGTAGGGTTAGAGGTGTGAAGTGGTGATCTCATATAAGATGTTGTGGGAAAATGAGATTTGGGAGAGTGGCTGTAGTGATTTGAAGTAAAGGAAGTAAAACTAGTTGGTGAAACAAGGTGTTGAACATAATATCCATGTGGGCTCAATTGGTATGAATGATAGGGCTAGTTTCGTGGTGGCCTTCCCCACGATTGTGGTTGTTTCCACTGCAATTGATGCCAATGTTCAGGTTGGTAATAAGTCCTCCTAGGATAGTACAATTGGTCTTGGGGTTGTCTAAAATTACTATGTAGAAGAGGAAATCTCCTAGGCATGTACTTCTATACAAACTCTGTAGTTAATACCCCTACCCAGTGCTTATGTAGATGCAACAAGATTGGGCAATGGCCCTTCAAATGGTCATATATGCAAATGTCACATCTATTATCTTTGTCTATGGTTGAGTCTATAGCCTCACTTTCTTCAACCATTTTTCCTATTTCTCGATAAGTGTTCCTACATGTTTCTTAGTTCTTTTTCCTCCTTTTTTTATGATCACTTAATTTTCTTTGTGTTACCTTTTTCTCTATGGTTTCTATGCAAGTTTTAACTTTCTCATTCATCCCTTCCAACATCTTGCCTAGCTTTGCTTCAAGCTCATTGATAAAATTTTGTATTGACAAGGTTGGTTGTAAAATCATCTAATCGAGAGCTACCTATTTTTCCTCATCATAGATATGGATCCTTTTCTTTGAAGAGTTGGATCCCAGTTATTTTCTTCAACATTCTCCCATTTGCATAGCTTTCCTTCTTCTTTTTCCACACGCTTGATCAACTCTCAAATCTGATGGGTTCATAACTCATATAATTGACCTAGAGCATACATCCCAAGGGTCTTCCTTGTTTAATTATGAAGCCCATCTATGATGTGAAAAAGTTGCCTTTCCTCAGAGAAACCATGATCTGGGCATCTATGTAGTAGCAAATAGTATCTATCCAAGGCCACATCCAAGGGTTCATGATTTTCTTACTTCCACTCTTGGATTTGTCTCCTTACGTTGGATACTCTCGCATAGGTTTGGTATTTTTCATTAAAAATTTCCACCATTGTGGACCACTAGTGAATGGAACTTGGTTCCAATTATCTATACCAACTTTTCACTTCATCAATTAGTGTCCTAGGAAAGAGCTTAAGCTTTTGGCATCCATTCTCAATGTCTTATGAGGCACAAGCATCATGGAAGGCTTCTATATGATGTCATGGATCTAAGTTATAACCTCTCAAAAATTTAGGGATATTGTTTATATCAAGCCTGGGTAAGTGACTATCCTTGCAATGCTTGTGAAGTTTCTTAATCGCCTCTGTGATCAGCATCAAGCTTTTAGTGACCAACAAGGGTTCATCATCATCAAACATGTTGTGATGAAAATTTTGGTTTCTATTCATTTGACTGTGATGATCTTGTCTATGCTCATTGTGATGTCTCTAATTTTGCCCTTGGGTTTGATTTCTACCTTTGTCTTGACCCTGTACTATAGCTCTATCTCTATCCCTATGTTCATCTTCATCAAAACTAGACATTGAGAAGGAAGAGAAAGATGAGGAATTGGGAGAATTTCCATGGCCTCTATAGTTCTCCCCATGGTCCCTTGATTTATCTTGTCTAGGTTTAAAGGAGGTCCTCAGCCTTGAGGTCCTTCTTGATCTAGGAGTTACTCCATCTCCTAAACAATTGTTTTCACTAGTTGAATGTAGTCTTGAGTGTAGTAAGGGTCTAAATGAGCATAGGAAATTCCTATTTGAGGTTGTTCACTCCAATCTTTCTTAGTATATATCCTATCATTTCTCTTACAAGTGTTCTCATCATACAATGCATTATTGGTCCTATGTGAAGAAGACATGGTTTTGTTTGATAATGTGTGTGATTTAAAATATTAATGTTTTCTAAGAGATAGATCATTAATAACTTTACAGAGATCATGTATAATATAACTAATCAAGATAACTAGCACCATCCCCAACAACTGTGCCAATGATGAGTGGCGAGATACCCCTACACCCAACCATATGAATCATAAGCGTTCACATAGGATCTGGTCGAATTCCATGGATGGGACTAGTTTTAGCATCTAGATTGTTATGTCTTGATTGCAATTCATTGTCTTCCCACTTGGACTAGTGGTAGCTTTGTCATGTATGCTTTAGTTTGAAGTGAGGCATATGATTTTTATTATTTTATATTTTATTTTTCTACAATTAACAATAACTTAAGACTCAATTTATAATCAATTCAACTAATCTAATTACTAATTAATAATTAACTACCCTAACATAAGTATCTAGTATCACTTTCTATGTACATCCTGAACATGTATAATGTTGTTGGGTTACCAAATGTTAAGCATTGTTGGGATTACCAAGAGTCATATGCATGCTTGAAGTGGTCGTACTTATGTGATTAATTAATTAACATGCATGAAAATGTAAATATTAACTAAGTACATGAAAAGTAAATTTCATGAAGAGTAAATCTAATTTAAGTCAAAGTGCTACAATGAATAAGAATCAATCTTGATCTTATTACTGCTCATGGAATATGTCTGAATACATTGCTAGTCGAATAATACTTCATACAATTGACTTAGATCCACTCTATGGGCACTCACTGACTATTCTCTAAGATTATGGAATAAAACTACAAGAATTCGACTACTCTATTAACAAAAATATGAAAAATTATTCAAAACTATTCCCAAATCATGAGTCCAGGTGCTATATTTATAGGCAAGCATATACCCCACAATATCAGATATCCAACATTGCGTCTTGGGCTCTGACATCAGATACCTAATGTCAAGGCTCTGACATCAGATACCTAATGTCAAGGCTTTGACATTAGATACCCAACATCGAGGCCTTGTTATTAGAGCTTTGTTATTAGAGCCTTGTTATCAAAGCCTTGTTATTAGAGCCTTGTTATTAGAGCCTTGTTATCATATCCTTATTATTGGAGCCAACCAAAAAGTTGATTTCTTATTAGATAACCTAGCCAACTGATGATTCATCATGGTTCTTCCATTTTTATAGTCATTCCTCCATCTCATTGACATCTCTCACATGAATGGGATAAATGGTTAGCATCCTTGAAGATCATTGGCCAAAATATCCTACCATGAGGATCTTTCTAGCCATTATCCTTCCTGCATAGTGGCCATGATAAGGATCTTCATGAGTATCCTTGAGGATTCTCATTGATTTGCATCAGGTACACACCATCATACCAAATCATCGACACAAAGTTTGTAAAGGTTTCCTTGGATCTCCATTTAATGTTTAGCCTAGTGAAGAAAGTGTTATTTCTTCTTATATTCCCATTTTTCTATAGTCTTCTATGTGAGTAGATAAGAGAGGAACTCTTCATACCAAGTGACATCCTTTGGTCCTTGGACTTTGATGAACATAGCAAAGACAAGTTCATCTAGAAACTGATCAGATAAGAGTTCTTCATCCTCCTTGCTATTTCATCTTTACTGACATAGATGATTAGCAACAATATTCTTGGTTCCTTTTCTATCCACCAAGGTATAATCAAATTCCTATAAATTTACTAGCCACCATATAACATACGACTAATGATGAGTGGCGAGGTACCCCTACATTCAACCATACGAAACGAGCATAGCATGCATGATCTAGTCAAACTCCACAGACTAAATGCCTAAATGCCCGATGGAACACTTGGGGTTAATCATTCATTGTCTTCTTAGACTTACTTGTTGTTGTCACGGTGCATGGTTAAGTAAGTCCGAGGTATATGATTTTTTTGGTCTTTTCAAGTTTATCTCCTATGCTAGAGGGTGAAGGGTTGAAGAAGCTAACTAACNGTTTATCTCCTATGCTAGAGGGTGAAGGGTTGAAGAAGCTAACTAATAATAACTAAGGACCTAAGTCTAAATTAACTAGCACCAGCATCCATTCCCACTTACCGTACACACCCTGAATTGTGCAATTGTGGCTACCAAACACTAATTGTTACTGGGATTACCACACATAACGCACATGCTCGAAGTGGTAGTACTAAGGCACCTAACTAGCCTAAGTGTGATAAGCAGCCAATTCCTTGACTAGCCGTACACACCCGTAGGTCTCGTAGCCAAGTCGTATTTACCCCATGTTCTAGGAGATAAGGGTGAGAGAATCTAATCGCGATGAGTAGCCGATTCCTTGGTTAGCCGTACACATTCGTCAATGCTCGTAACCAAGTCGTACTCATGCCGCACTACTAGGAAAGCAATAAATAACATTAAATAAACCTATCCATGTACTGCAAGGTTTATCCACAAAGTTCATCTTTATTGCTGTACATAACTTGCGTTCAGGTACAAAGCTGCTCGAATAAAGAACCGTTCACTTGGGGGACTCCTACTACGGGCACATGGAAAATATTCTATCTCTGGGGTGATCAATCCGCCAGAGCTTCGCTACTTCTAACCTCTATATCCAAATGAAGGGAGTGCCACCTCTTATTTATAGATTTGGCAGCGGACTGCAATATCGTATATGCGATATCGTAGGGGATGCGATATCGCAGCTTGTGCATATCGCGTCTCATCAACTAACTGCTATCTTGTTCATTAGGAAGTGGATCACATTATGATTGGTGTGCAAAAAAATTAAGTATCTAAGAGCATAGTGCCTAAATTTTTCCAAGCATACACCACTATCATCAAGTCTTTATCAATGATTGTGTAGTTAAGTTGTGCATCCACAATGCTTTTTCTTGCATAATGATGTAATATGGACATTTTTTATCATCCATTTGTGTAAGCACTAATTCCAAAGCATAGTTAGATGCATCTGTCATTATATAAAATGGCCTAGACCAATTTGGGACACATAGAATTGAAGTTTCTATGAGATTCCATTTTAAATGTTGAAATGCTTGCTCACATTCCTTAGTCCATTTGAAGATTGTATCTTTTTTTTTAGGCTATGCCAACAATTTGAAAATTTTAGAAAAAACCTCTATGAAGTGCCTATAATAACTAGTATGGTCAAGGAATGATCTCACATCTTTTCTCATTTAAAGTTATCTGATTATTCTTTAAATGACCCTTACTTTTTCAAGGCCCACTTTAATCTTCTTTCCTAAAATTCAATGCCCCAAGATAATGTTGTATTAGACCATCAAGACACTCTTTTGCTAGTTGAGCTGCAAGTTCATTTCCACACATCATTTCAAAACCTACTCAAGATGGTTCAATGCTTGTTGAAAGTCAATACCATAGGTGGAAAAGTCATCCATAAAGACTTTCATATCACTACCAGTTTTTTAGTAGAAGATGCTAAGTACCAAGTGTTGGAAAGTTGTAAGAGCATTACAAAGACCAAAGGTCATATTTTTACATGTAAAATTTCCCTAGGGACTTGTAAAAGTTGTCTTGACCTATTCTTTTGGTGCAATTTTAATTTGGTTATAGCCAATATAACTATCTAGAAAATTGCAGCAATTATATCATGTAACTGTATTTAGTCCACAAATGGTAATAGAAAATGATTTTTACATGTGACCATGTATAATAGTCTAAAGTCTATATAGATGCTCCATTTTCCTCCTTTTTTTGGCACAATAATAAGTGACTTTACCCACTTACTATTTGCTACAAGGTAGATGAATCCTACCTTAAGAAGTTATTCAACTTCATCTTTAACAACTTAATTAAGGTTTGGATTCAATCTTCTCTTTTGCTACCTCCTTGGCTTGATAGTGGAGTCTACATATATTTTGTGCTAACATATGCCTGAATCTATTCTAGTTAACCCATGATATAACTAGGAAAAATTTGTTGGCCATATTTTTATAACTTTTAGTAGCTTTTTTTTTTTTTGTTCTTTGGTGAGATTAGTATTAATAATTACTATCTTACCATTATTAAGAAAAACATATTCCAATGTTTCCAGGAAAGTCTTGAGTTCAAGGAGCTCATGTTTAAAATGATCAAGGATTTCTAACTTTCCCCAATCCATTTCTACTTCTTCATGGAAGAGTTGATTATGAATCTACTCCAATTCATTCATTTTATCTATGTAAGCACTAGTGAGGAGCTTTGTTGATTCCATGGATGTTGTTGAATCAAAACAATCATTTTTTATCAGCCACCAAGTATCTTCCTATTTTATGATTGCTACATATAGGCACCTTTGAATACTTAATATCTTAAAATACTTATTACACGTTGTGATGGATGTACCTTTCATGGCCTATATCTTTTGCATGTAATGGAACCTATGTCACTATATGCAATGTATGAAACTTTCTTCTTCTGTATTTTTTTAAAGTTATTTTTCTTAGAGATATGCAAAAAAAGGTCTCTAATCCCCATCTTAACATTAATTATGTTGAGCCAAGCCCTTCCCATGTTAATAGGAAAGTCCCCCTTATAGTTATCCACATGGATTACAAGAAAATCTACTAGATATGATCATCCATAAATGTTGGTCACAATATCCTCTACCAATCCTAAAGGAATAGTTATGGATTAATCTGTAAGCTCTAATATGATATTGCATTTCTTGAGTGGAGGTAGGTTCCAAGTCTTATACATCTCTTGAGAAATTAAGTTTACCCCAGAACCTAAGTCTAGCAAAGCCTTGAATGGATCATTTCATGCAATCTCTAAATAAATTAAGAAACTCCCAAGATCATATGTTTTCTTAGAAAGGTGTCCTACCTTGAGCTAATCTATTACTACATTAGTCAACATGACAACATGAACATTTTGGGACTTTTTTTTGAAGGTTGCTCAATGGTAACTTTAGAAGTAACTGATGTAGTGTTAGCAACCACATATGTCTATGAGGGTTTATGTGACTGTTGGGTTTAAAGAAAGCCCTTTTTCAGGCTTATACTCAGAACCACTAAGATTTTCATTCGATTTTAAGTTCATAGCTCTTATTGCATTTTGTTGTTAAGGATATGGTGAAGTTTCCCCTTGCATAAGTGGTGCAAGTGACAACAGAGTAATATCGGAGGGTGCAGGGTGAGTTGGTGAATAAGGAGAATGATAAGTAAAAGGAGACTTAGTTCACAAAGTAGGTGTTTTATGATATTTTGAGGAATAGTAGTGATGGGAGAAAGGAGTATGGCCTATGAGCCATAAGGAAATATAGGTTGCTAGACATAATATCCATATGAGTCTAGTTACTAATAAGGATATTATTGTCATGTTGGTGGAATCTCTCATGACTATGGGTTTTACCATTGCTGATAATATTCCTGAGGTTAAGGTGATGTTCCACTTGAATAATACTATGGTGAGTGGAACTACTACCAATAATTGCCTTATGGATAAGAAAATCTCTTGGGTTGTTGCCTTTTTGCTAATTTTTGATTTAAAGTATACATTCTAGATTCTTGCAAATGTGACACTACTAGACAACATCCCTTATGAAGTTCATATTGATAAATGTCACATCCTTTATCATTTATTTCTAAATCTACAATCTCATTAGCTACTATAGCCTTACCTTTTTGTTGATAATAGTCCCTACCTATATTTTTCCTTCTCCTTCTATCTCTATATTTATTTTCTTCTCCATCATCTTAAGAGTAGTTTATAAGTTCTCATCTATGGAATCCCACGATTTGTTCATCTTAGTTGATATTTCTATAATAAATTTTTATATGAACAAGGTTTTCCTTTGCACCATTTCATCTAGTGGTGCATCCTCTTTTGAATCATAAAAACATACCTTCCTTTTATGAATGAAGGGATCTTTATTGTATTCCTCTACACTTTCTGGCTTTTTAAGCTCTACTTCTTTTTCCACTTGATTAATTATCCTTTGGATTTGATCGACTCTCATTTTTTAAAGTCTTCCTTGATCATAGACTCCAAGAGATTCTCTAGATTTGTTTTGGATCCATTTACTATGTGGCAAAGCTATTTCCTTTGAGAAAATTCATGGCCTAGACATCAATGTAAGAGAGAGTAATACATGACCAAGGCTACATCCAATGATTCATGATTGCCTTGTTTCCATCCTTGGATTTGTTTTCTTAGGTTGAACACCCTAGAGTATGTCTAATACCTATCATTCAATAGCTCCAGCATTGTACTTCATCTATGAATGGATTCTAACTCTAAGGATCAGTACTAACTTTCAGCTTCTTTAATCAGTATCCTAGGAAACAGTTTGAGTTTTTGCCATTAGTTTTCAATGTTTTACAAGGCATAGGTATTATAGAAGGCTTGTAAGTGATGTTGTGGATTAGTGTTATATCCTCTGATGAGCGGCAAGATACCCCTATGCCCAACCATACGAATACGAGCATTTATAAGCAATCCAGTTGAACTCCAAGGATTAAGTACTTATGCACCTACACAGAACAAGGATGAGTTATGCAATCATTGTCATCCCAAGCTTACTTGTAAGGCTCAATTGTATGGTTACATAAACTCGAGGTATGTGATTTTTATTATTTTATGATTTATGTTCTTGATGCGTAAAAGAGAGAAATGAGATAATTTAATAACTAACTTGATTTAACTAGTTAATTGTTCTATAACTAGTCCTAACACTAGCATCTGTTCCCACTCTCTAGACACATCCTGAACTAGTATAACACTACTGGGATTACCAAACACTAGTCGTTACTAGGTTACCAAGTGTTCCTACTTCAAGTGGTCATGCTAAGTGTGCTAATTCATTAATAATTGATAATTAATGGTTTGATGAAAATAACATTAATTAACTATTGAAAGTATTAAATAATAGTAAATAACATGAAATGCAATAATTAAGCTATTCTGAATGTTGCAAGGTTTATCATAAAGTTCTTCTTTATTTTTGGACACAAGGTGTGCTCAGGTACACAATGCTCGAATAAAGATCCATTTACTTTATGACTCCTACTACAGGCACTCAGAAATAATTCTAACTCTGAAAAGGAAAAACTACAAGATTTTTGCTAAGGGACTAAAAAAACTAATGCCAAACCAAGTACCCATGTCTCCTACTTATAGCCAACAAAACAGGTTTTGACAACGCATGTACGATATTGCTTCAACATCTCTGATATCACATATCTAATATCAAGGGTTCGATATTGAGGATTCGATATCAGGACTCATCATACCCCCATGACTGAATGAAAACTCGTCCTCGAGTTCCTTACAAACTATTGGGAAGGTATGGGATTATTGACTGAACAACAACTGTCATTGACATGGAATGATAGACTCAAAGTGCCCGGTGAACAAATTGACAAGCATATTACAGCATTGGTATTCCTAACCATTGTGGTAAAAACTGTACATAGATGACATCTACACCCTTATTTGATAGCTTGAAGAGAGAGGAAAAGAAAAGAAAATGAGGTGTGTTGTTACTGTTGTCAAGAATGTGCACACCGTTGTTCATCCATGGCCACCTGACCAAGCTTATTCCTTGCATGAATGCTCTTGCTCTAGTCCATCCTTAGTGCTTCCTCCTATCCCAGTTCATTGTTCATGTGATCATCATCTACAAACATAATGCAATCATGAATTAGCAAGGATAGATAAGATATAAAGTAGTTGATAATTTTCCTCAATATGAAGCACATTAGTTAGGTTATCAGTATGGCAGATACTAGGTTAGAGGCTTGTAAGCGATCACTACCCAAGGTGTAGGGGTGAGATAAGTAATTGAATGGAAAAATTTGCGATAGGCCCCCACGACTAAGAGCAAACCTCTAGTTGCAATAGGATGGAAAAGGTAAATGAAAGAAAAAGGAAGATAAGAGGAATAACAATGGTAAATCCAATAAAAATATATAAAAGGGAAAATGAAAATAGATGTCATAGATGTGGTGAAATAAGAAATAATTGTTTGCAAGAAATGTTCAAGGGAAAGAACTTAACAATTGCACCAAAAAATAATGTCAGTGGATCCTCCCCAAAGTAGGCTCATGCCCTTTATGCCCTGACAATCCCACAAACCAAAGAGTCCGTAGACTCTAGGAATGACATATGGAGATAATAGTTAAGAATTTACCCATAAGAATTTACCAAAGAATAACAATGCATCAACCAAGATATAGACTAATCATAAAACTAGAAATGAGGTAGAATACAGGAAGCAATATGGAAAGAGAAGAGAGAATGGAATGGAATCCCAAAATCAAGGTTGTGTAAAGTCCCTTGTGTATTATGTGGTTAAGGTGGCTTAATAGAATTCAGTCCAAATCCAAATTCAAACTAACCACATCTAGTGACCTCGCATCAACACACTTGACCAACCCATCCTCCTGAAGCAGCAAGAATGCTTCTACAGAGCCACCACCATTCCAACCAGAGAGGAATAGAGAAGCAAGAAGTGAGAAAGGGACATGTCTTTTTAGTTCCATAACCAGTGCTTGTAGCCCATGTTCCTTTATTATGTCTAAGGGGTGTGCTTTGAATTCCCACCAGATTTTTTTTATTATTATTATTTTTTTGCATGAGAACCACACCATGTAAAGACTTATTTGATTCATTCAACTTCTTAATATTAGTTAACAATGGAATTGTGAGAAACCTATGAAAAACATCCAGGTACCTAAGAGAATAGCAAGCAAAAATGCATCGAATCCCCTTGAGGTCACACCCTTTTCAATCTATTTGAATCTTTACTTGGTTTGAAGAATATCAAGCCACCAATTCATTAATAGGTTTGCTTAGAGAAAAGGACAGTACAGTTCCAAAACTAAGGGAGATTATAAAGTTGAATGGATGAATGGATGATGTGAACTCATTGCCTATTTTATCAAAATAAACCATATCTTAGCATCAACATTGAAAGTAAAAGGTAAAAATCAAACATTAGTAAGCAACACTATTATAGTACAATCCACCATCATGAGCACTTATTATATGATGAGTGAGAGTAAATTAGACAAAATGAAATAGATAAAGAAATAGTAAAAATGTTAACGATGGTGTGAAATAAAAACAAGTAAATATGAAAAATTTGTAAAACAAAAAAAGATAAAAGAAACTGAGGACTTAGAATAGTTAGCATTGGTGGCCTTCTCCCCCACAACCAAGTCAGAAGGACGAGATCCAACGTAATGAGTAGGGTTGTCCATTAACAAAGGTAGTACTAGCCATTTTAGGCTCATGGAGAGGTTTGATTTGCTGGATGTTGACTAATAATTTCTTATTCAGGCTTTCAAGCTTATAGATCATCATGGACCCTAAAGGAAAAGCTTCATTAATGATATAAGGTCCTTCCCACAATGTTTGAAATTTAGTTTGTCATGGCACATGTGCGAGATTCTAATAGAAAACCCTATCTCCTAGTTGGTATATGACTTTTCTAATTTTTAGGTCATGACATTGTTTGTTAAATGCCTTGTACAATTAGTTGTATGATAGGGCGGCTAATCAGTTCTCATCTAGCAAGTTAAGATTCATTAATAGTTCTTTTTGTGCTAGACTGAGGTAAAGGTTAAGGTCACATGCTATAGATAGTGTATGGAGCTTAGCTTGGATAGGAAGTGTTGGAAGTTTACCATACACTAACTCATAGGGAGAGTAGCCTATAGGGAGTTTCCATGTGGAGCGGTAGGCCCAAAGAGCATCATTTGGTTTGGTGTTCCAGTCTCGCCTATACTTGCTAATGGTTTATGTCAAGATTTTTGTGATTTCGCTATTGATAACTTCAGCTTGACCATTCGCTTAAGGATGATATGGTGTAGTTAGTTTATGCTCAAATCCTAAGCATTGCATCAACTTCCAAAAAAGAACACCTGTAAAATGTGTATCATTATCAGAAATAAGTGTACAAGGCACACCAAACCTATTTACAATTTGTTGTTGAACAAATCATGCAGTGGTAGATGATGTAGAGTCACTAACAGCGGTTACTTCTGCCCACTTTGTACAATAGTCAACAGTAACAACAATATATGCTTTTTCATTGGACATTCATGTAATAGGCCCCATAAAATCAATACCCCATATGTTGAAGGATTCTAAGGGTTGAATCCATTGTTGTGGACCCTCCATTCTAGCAGTCATTCCCCCATTGCGTTGTCAGTGTTCACAAGATTGGACAAAATGATGGGTGTCCCAAAATAATGTAGGCCAATAATATCCTACAAGCAATATTTTAATGGTTGTTCATCTCCCAGCATAATGATCCCCACAAGGGTCCTCATGAGCATCTTGGAGAACTCACAATTGATCTGCATCGGGAACATACCATCAGACCAAGCCATCGAAACACACCTTGTAAAGGTGTCCATTGATTTCCATGAAAAGTTTGACTCGATGAAGAAACTTTTGTTTCTTTGTAACATCCATCTCTTATGGTATTTCTTGTGTGAGAAGATAAGTAAGAATGCTACTATACTAATTTATATCTGTGGGTGATTGATTGATTAGGGAAGCCATCAGAAATTGGGTATTCATCCTCTTTGTTGTCTCATCGTAACCAAGATAAATGATCAGCAACAACATTTTTGGTGCCTTTACAATCTACTATTGTGATATCAAACTGTTGTAAGATTACTAGCCATCATATGACATGAGGGCTCACAATTGGTTTATTCATACGAAACTGAGTTGCACTATGATTTGTGTGAACAAATACCTTATAGACTAATACATAATGCCTAAATTTTTCTAATACAAACACCATAGCCATTAACTCTTTTTTTGTTGTGGTATAGTTGAGTTGTACACCAGAAATACTTTGACTTGCACAATGAATGTAATAGGGACATTTTTGGTCATCTAACTATGTAAGTACAGCTCCTAAAGCAAGATTAGATGCATTAGTTATTATATGGAATAGTCTAGACCAATCAGGAGCTTATAGAATGGGTGTTTCTACAAGCTTCTATTTCAAGGTTTGGAAAGCTAGCTTACATTCCTTGGTCCACTCAAAGAGTACATCCTTCTTTGTTAATTCTACCAATGGTTTTACAATCTTCAAAAAGTTCTCAATGGAGCATCTATAATAGCCAGTATGTCCACAGAATGATCAAACATTTTTTATAGTTTCAAGTTGACAAGTGATTCCTTGGATGATCTTAATTTTTTCAGGATCTACCTCCATCCCTGTTTGTGAAATTTTATTCCCTAATACAATGCCCTCTTGGACCATTAAGTGGCTTTTCTGCCAATTGAGCCTTAGGCTGGTTTCTATACATCATTTCAGTACTTGCTCTAATTGGTCCAATGCTTATTCAAAGTCCTCTCTGTAGGTGAACAAATCATCCATAAAAACCTCCACACCATTTCCTATTTGCTGATTAAATATACTGAGAACCAACTATTGAAATGTTGTTGGGGCATTGCACAAGCCAAACGGCATCTACCTATATGCAAATGTCCCCTAAGGACTTGTGAATGTAGTCCTGGCTTGGTCTTCTGGTGCTATTTGAATTTGATTGTACCCACTTTAACTCTCTAGAAAACTATAATAGCAATGCCTTGTAATGGTATCTAAGACTTGGTCAACAAATGGAAATGGAAAATGGTATTTAAATGTTGCCATGTTTAACAGCCTAAATTTTATACACACCCTCCATTTACCTCCCTTTTTAGGCACAATGACTAATGGACTACCTTATTCACTGTCAGTAATAGGGTAGATGAACTTGGCCTTTAGAAGTTGTTGAATTTCTTCTTTAACTACTTGCTTAAGCTTTGGGTTTAGTCATCTTTGCGGTTGTCATTGAGGCTTCATAGAGGGGTCAATTTAAATTCTATGTTGGCATATCCTAGGATCTATTCTAGTTAATTTAGGATATGACCAAGCAAAGGCTTTTAACCATTTTTTTACCATCTTCAGTTGTTCTTCTTTTTGTTGAGGAGCAAGCTTAGCATTAATGATTACTAGTTTTCCATTCTTGAGAAATGTATACTCCATATTAGCGTTAGGGATTTTCAACTTGCCCTAGTTGATAATTTCAATATTAGTACTTGAAAGTTGGCAATGGACTTGCTCTAATGCATCTATGCTATCAATATAGGCACAAGTCAAGCTCTCAGTTGGTTCCATGCATATAATTGAATTGCTCTCTTGGTCAACTGTTAGCCACTAGATGTCTTCCTGTCTTGTGGCTGCTGCATACAAGCATCTTTGTATGTTAGTTACTTGTGCACACTGGTTGCATGTAGGTAATGTTTAAGTGTTGTACAAACAAGGACTTCTGCATGTAGTTGCACCCTATGTCATTGTATGTGATGTATGGAACTTTCTTCTTCTTGATTTTCCCAAACATATTTTCTTTTGATAATTCTAGGGAAAGATCATGTATCACTCGTACTTATCCATGCTCTTCCCATTATGATTGAGAAGTCTCCCTTACAGTTGTTGACTTGAATGACTAGGAAATTAGTTGGATATGACCACCCACAAATAGTGGTGATAATGTCCTCGACTAGTCCCAATGGAATAGTGATGGACTAGTCAGCCAACTCTAAACAAATGTTACTTTTCTTTAATGGAGGTAGGTTCCAGGCTTTATACATTTCCTGGTTTGATTAAATTAACACTAGAACCTAAATCCGAAATAGTTTTACAAGGCTTATTTCCAGTGATCTGCAAATAAATAAGACTTCTAGGATTAGATAATTTCCTAGGAAGATGGCTAGCTTTAATCTAATCCGTGATGGCATGGGTTACCTTGGGTTACCTTAAGGATAAGGTAACCTTCTGGGTGTTTGTCGTCTATTTAACCATGGGTTTAGTGCATACACCTGAAACTCTTGCAGATGTGACACTACTGGGCAACATCCATTAGGATGGTCATATTGGCATATCTCACATTTTCCATCAATGATGATAACTTTGCCCTTACCCTTGTTATGTGCATATTCAGCTTCTTTCTTTTTCCTTCTCTCTCAGTCACTACTTTGTTCAGTAGACTCCTCTACTATTTTTAGAATAGTTTGAAATTTATCATCTAGGGAGTTCCACATTTGATCCACCTTCGTTGATACTTCTAATGCAAATTTTTGAATGGGCAAAGTCTTTCTATTCACCATCTCTTCAAGTGATGACTCTTCTTCATCTTAGCAAAATCTAATTTCCTTCTTTCGAAAGGAAGGATCTCTATTGTACTCCTCTACACTTTCTCTTTTCCTCAACTGACCTTCCTCCTTGGCAACTTGCTCCAACAATCTTGGTATTTGGTGGGCTCTGAGCTTAGATAACCTTTCTTGGGCATATTTCCCAAGGGTTCTTTGCATTTCATACCTAAGTCCATCCACAAGATGGTGTAGTTGTTCCTTTTGCGAGTAACCATGGCCAGGGCAATGATGTAATAACATATAATATCAGCCCATAGCAGCATCTAAGGGTTTTTGTCCTTGTTTCCATCCTTGGATTTTCTTATGCATGTTAGACACTTGGGAGTACGTTTGATACTTATCATTGAATAGCTCTAACATGGTACTCCATCAACAAATGGATTCTAATTCTAAGGACTGGTACCAAATTTCCGCTTCCTTGATCAGTGTCTGTGGAAACAACTTTAGCTTTTGCCACTCGTTTTCTATATTTT
>MNCI01009519.1:1435658-1455650 GCA_015680685.1 Gnetum montanum | reverse complement strand
TAAGTGGGAACGGATGCTGACGCTAGTTAATTTAGACTTAGGACATTAGTTAGAGTTAGTTAGTTTCTCAACCCTTTCCCTCATAGCTTAGGAGATAAACTGAAAAATACCAAAAAAATCATATACCTTAGACTTGCTTAACCATACACCGTGACACATACAAGCAAGCCTGGGAAGACAACGAACGATTGACCCCAAGTGTTTCTTGTGGTGTTAAGGCATTTAGTCTGCAGAGTTCGACCGGATCGCGCGTGCACGCTCGTATTCGTATGGTTGAGTGTAGGGGTACCTCGCCACTCATCAGCAGCGATTGAAAGGTGTCATAAATGTGAGGGGTATGCACATTTATATAGACAATGCATGCGTCAGCGTTGACGTACCTCTAGGAGCATTAATGTACTTGTGTCAGTGCATCTTGAGATACATTGACAAGGTTGCATTGATGGGCCTATGTTGATGCAGCTTGTCTTATTGATGCTTCATCATCATGTAAAGTTTGAATAATCATGTGTTAGCCTAGTGATAAGATTCTTGAAGTGGAAGCTCTAAGTTATGAGTTTAATTCTAATAGGTAGTATTAAATATTGTCAAAAAATTTAGATTCAACAATAAGTTGTTAGCCTAGTGGTAATACTTGTGAGTTGGAAGCTTCAAGTTATGGGTTTGATTTTGATAGGTAATGTTGAGTTATAAAGTGCTAATTGGACCATGTATCTTAGGGTGAAAAGTTTTAACACTTATAAAGAAATTTGTAAAATTACTTTTACCTACCAGGCATATTTTTAAGTTTTTTTCAAAAACACAAACATAAAGTACAAAGTTAAGAATGGATCAACTTAAAAACAAGAAGAGGGTAAACAGAGGCAAGTATGAGAATGAACTTTATAAATTTCTAATTATTGATTGTGTGTGTGAATTATGGAAATCAAAATGGAGCAAGGTGCAATTTGCTTTAACCCTTACTTTACCATGTCATTGTTGGTTGCTTGTTCACAATTGGCCTTCTCCACTTATCTAGTTATTAAAAAATGGAGATGAATTGGAATTAAAGATTTTGAAAAAAGAAAATTAGGAAGAAAAAATTTAAAAATTTTAAAACTATAGATGAAGAAATTGTGTGAAAAAGTTTTGCAAATTGAAGAGCCTTGTTGGTTAAGAAGAATCTAGATTTGTAATAGTGAGGTTTTGGTAAAGAAAATCTGTACATAAAAAAATTATAGCAAGTAAGAAAGAAAATTTTGCAATGTTTTTGAAAAGAAAATTGCAAGAGAAAGAAAAAATTAAGGCAATGACGCAAGAAAAACTTGACAGTAATGATAAAAGAAAAATTATGGCAATGAAGGAATAAAATTTTGCAACAGGGAGGTTAAAAATCATGACAAAGATTTGTACTTATAAATTAAATTTTGAATTATTAATGACTTTACCACCATGTCCTTCCATAGATATTCATAAAATCAATTTGAAAATAATATAGTAACAAGATGTTACCTTAGTAATAAGACTCTTGATTTGAAAGCTCTAAGCTATGAGTTCTACTAGTGAAATTGTAAAATGTTTCCAGAATAATGAAGCCTATCATAAGAGATTCTATCATAAGCGATTGAACCGTATAATCTCCTCTATCAAAACCAAATGTGTCAGTGGTTTGTTTTTGATTTTATCTTGTTTTAAATCACATTAGTTTCATTTCCTCAAATTTTCCATAAGTCGTTGCTATTGCTAGGTGGATTTAGGAAGCAAAGGATTATAACCGAACGTTAACCTGTACTTCGCAGTAGCGAAATGTATTGTCAATAAAAAAAATGGGAAAATAAAAAGACAGGGAAAAATTATTAATTAAAAACCATGTGTTTCAAACTTTCAATCATATAACCCTCCATTTGATTTAAGTGACGACTGTCGGAAAATTTTCATGCTTCATGTTCAGTGTGTTGTTGCAGGGAAAGCGAGGAAATGGATTCTGCAGAAGGTGAAGGCGAAGGTGCTGCCTTTCCAACTTCGAGAGTGAAGAAAGTTATCAAGGGCCAATTAGACGTCAGGACTAGTGCCGAAGCCTTGTTTGTCATCAACAAAGCTGCTGTACGTTATTTTTCTTGCCAGATTTTTTGTTCGAAACATTGTAATTACCTTCTGCACACATCACATCTTTTTGCTACATTAACAAATCTTTGCACATCCTAGGTTTTAAAGTTTTGTTCCTGATACATTGAATAAGCAAATTGTTTATGTGGTTTGATGAATTTAGGTGTTATTGAATGTTTCCTCGTGTTCGACATTTGGCCATTGAAAGATTTTCTTGTTTTAGCTTTCTCATTTTGTTCTGAACTCTCTGGCTGTTGAATGAACTTGTATTTTCCCTCCTTCAGAGAAAATAAAACCGGAACCTCTTGTTTGTCTTGTTTCTAAATCGAGTACCTTTTGGTTTAAAAAATCTTCCACTAATCTATATGCACTTTGTATTTGATAAAATAACCCTGTTAAATTTCAAGTCGTGTCCATTAATGTAGGCCGTTGTCTGTACCCTATGGTTGAATCATCCACAGAAGGCTCCAGGAATTTCTTTTATATTAAGGCGATTACATTCCTTTGCCCGTAAAAATTGATTATGTCTTTTTATTGAACTTTATTTTATTACATCATAGAATGGACCTCTGCCGTCACTGTTGGACTAGTTCAGTTTTCAAAGTTATCTATTGCATAATGTCTTTTTATCTCAGTATAACTCACTGTTCTTGAACATGCTACCTGTAGCTTGCAAGTCACTAAGCCTTTAGTATTTTATATATTTTACATTTGCTTTGAATGAAATGGCAATGAATTTTATTGTTGTTTTTCTGAAAACGGTAGCAGCTTGTTCTCAGAGAAAAACATTGTTGCTATCAGTTGTATGTAATTGTTAATAACTTTCATGAATTTAAATATGAATATTGAGACTCAAACAATTTCGGCTTATGTATTTTAATTTAAGATGTAAATTATTACTTCTAGCAGTGCTTATTCAGTATCTGAAATTGATTATGTTTGTTAATGGAACTAATTAAGTCAACACGTTGGCTGCACAATCTTTCTTTCATCAATTTAATTTCATCCATGACGCAAATTTAATACTTCAAGTATCCCTTAGTATAAACTTTTTAAATTAACTTGGAGTAACCATTTCTCTTATTTCCTGCCGTGAATGAGGCACTCCAACATGGATACTGTTATCGCCAATTTACCATCAATATTTCTAAAATAGGAGCTCAACATGGTGTCAACTATCCACTGCTTGTCATTGTTGGCTTTCCTACTATCTAAATTGAAGGCATATTTTTCTTGGTAGTGAAAATTCCAAGCTGCTAGAGAGGTTAGTTATTAGACTTTTATCTAGTTTGCATAAACTGGATCGGTGTACTATATATCAGCGACCTTACATCATGTGACACTTTTATTTTTGATTACCCCTTGGTGGTGTTTTCTTACAGTATTGATAGGAGGCTACATAGAAATCATGAACACATGTAACTGGAGCAAGTATAGTTATAATTAGTTGTCACAAACGTGCAGCTGGTAAATTTAGAATTAAATATATTAGTAACTTTAATAATTATCTTCAGCCAGTTATTGCTATTCAGTTGGTTACACTTTGCCCAAGTATACAATCATTATCAGCGATCACTCATACTTCTCCAAAAAGCTTGAATGAGGTGTTATTATTGTGTGATGATTTAATGTGCCCATTATCTTTGTGAGATGCCTTGTCTATTTATAATTTAGATTATGGTACACCTCAATACATATAGTTCGACCTTCTATTCTAATTGAAGTTTGAACTCACAACCTATTGGTTGATAAGTGAAGAAGCTACAGTTGAGCTAGAACATCATTGGCTAGCTGGCATCAGAGAACAACTGTGTCAACTTTTTTTGGGCATAGACACCTTCTATGTATTTTGCAAGTTTCATTCTTGCAGATAGAAACAGTAACTAAAATAATGGTAGACATATGGATTGTTTTGGTCTCCTTTGAGCACCTATATGGCTTTAAGTTTGTTTCCTTTGCTCTCCTAGATGTGGGGCTACCTTGGTTAATATCTTTTGGTCTTTCTATGGTCCATAATTATCATTTGAAAGATTGCATTTAGCAAGCATCTGCCATTACTTTGTGGGTGAAGCTGCAATAATGCAAGCCTTGTCCCTAGCACCCATGTCAATAAGTCCTTTCTTAGTTGGTTAGAGCATGAGGTTTGTGGTTTGTGAGTCAGAGGTTCGATTCTGATGGGTATGCTGATCTGACACATGGTAATGTTGTGCTCTAGTTTAACAAAATTTTTGTGTTGGATGTATGTTTTATGGCTACATATGGTCATCTAGTTCTAGTGGCCTGATCTTAGGCCCTGACTCACCCCCACCACCTGTGCACCCCCCCTCCCACCCCCACCCGACCCATCTCCACCACCACCCCCCCAGCCCTGGTGGATGAGCTTTGCATACAAAGTTACAACTTGCTAAATCTTGTAACAATTCTTGCTATCAACTGTTCTTGTTAATCACTTGTGATTTATCATGCTTCATGAGGCTTTTGTTTTCCAGGTCAATTGCTGACACAATATCATTATAATATTCTTGCATTTTCTGAAAGTATGATCATCATTATCATCAACTGATCAGTCAATAAACTTAGTTACATTTTGTGCATATAACTACAAACATATCTACTTAGGCCACTTTTTTGCATATTGTTACCAGGCATGCATGCTCTCTCTTTCTCTCTCTGAGATATTATTATAAATTTTAGCTATTATTTTCAGCTTTTATATTATTACTGTCTTCACTTCTTGTTCATGTTCTGTTTCAGCCAGTCTTTTTTTTTTCTGTTGTTGTTCATATTCTCCTTCAGCCATAATCTTCTTTTTGTTGTTGTTTATTTTCTGCTTCAGCCACGGTCTCCTTCTTGTTGATGTTAGATTATGACTATTAAATGTAGGTGGTTTCTCTATTCTCTATTGTTGGTAAATTAGGTAGTTTGATTACATATTAGTGGTGTGCATTACATTATTTCAGGTTAGAAGAGTTAAACTGAAATGATTTTTATTGTGAGGTTTGCTGAAAGAAAATAACATAGCATTATTATGCAATTGAATGGATTTGAAAGTATTGATTGATATGTTTCTTGTCGTCAACTATTAGGTTGAGCAAATTTGTTGATGAACAACATTGGATATATTTTCATACTTTGAGAAAATTGAAAAAAAAAACCTAATCCTTGAATAAAAAGAAAAACAGAGATCTGTACATTGTATCAAAGGAATCTTGCATCGTTTTTTGCTATTACTATTTATTTACATGGTTATCTTTTATTATAAATTATGCTCAAGGAGCATTAGAATTTATTCTATAATTTTGTTCAAATCTTATGTAGTTGTCCATTAGAAAATTATTATTCATTTATTTACTATCATATGCAATCTACATATGATAGTAAATAAATGAATAATAATTTTCTTGTCGTCACTAGTAGCTAGAGTTTATGTGATATTATATATACCAAATATTAGAAAAAGGCTATCAATTATTTATTAGCATTATTCATTATGGTTTGCTAGTTGATGTTGGCTGTAGTTGCTTTTGATTCTTTTGTTAAGAATTTCAATAATTTGATTTATGAACCATTTTGGCTTTCCTTATGATTGAATACACTTTGGTTGTGCATAATTTAAGATTGCTAACAACTTAATTGGCTTCTTGCTAGGCTATGTTGTGACATTTGTACTGTACCTTGGTTGCATAGTATATCAAGAGATGTCAATTGTCATATTGACATTCTCATTGTACTAGATCTTGGGCCATTGTTTGCATCATATAATTTTCTGTGTCATGCTTTATTTTGGCTGAAAGGCCAATTACCAGCCCCGTCCAATTACCAGCCCCGTCCAAGAGAGTCCTCTGTCACAGTAAAATAATTTGATCCTTGTAATTGTGAACAGAGCTCTCTTGGCCATGTTTTTTTTTTGTTGGGAGAGTTTACCATGGTAAATAGATAATTATCATCATAACGGATGAGAATTATTATTTGTGAGAGTCCAACTACTTTGTAACTTAGATGTCATCCTTGGAAAATCAATTCTCAGTGAATCAATTTGAGATTTTTTAATTTGAAAAATATAAAAAATTCTATTGGCCAAATAATAGATATATATCATAAATAGCTAGCTAAACTAGTTTTAATTAATAGTTGTCTATGTTGGTCTATGTACAAATAGAATTTTTGATATATGATAAACTCTTTTGGAAAAAAAAAAAGAAGACAGTTTACCTTTGCATTTTCAGCCAGCTTGTTAGGGGCTTCAGGTTTTAACGCTTGTTTCTAAGGTGGGTTGTTACATTAGACACCATTATGTGAAAACAAATGAATGGTTCATCTAACTTGGAGAATTGCATTTTTACAGGAGAAGTTCGTTGACAAATTTGTTGAGGATGCATGTCAACATCTTTTAAAAGATAAGCAACATGCCTTAGAGTACAAGCATTTGTGTAAGCGATTTTCTACTATATTGGTCTGATGTGCAGTTGTAAATTGATTCACATTAGATATCCAAATTTGATTGTTGACTTCATTGCGATGGTAAATGATGCTATTTGGCAGCATCTATTAGTTTGATTTTTTCAGTTGAACACACTAGTTATATCCTGTCACTAGACATTCAATGCATGATTTTTATCTTAATCACATTAACTGAAAAAATACATCTTTAGATAAAAAAAAACTGTAGATACTTGATTTCGATTGAAGGGAAGTGAGTTGCAGATGACCACAAAGCATTAAATGTATAGATTTAGTGTCCCAAGGAAATGACATGAACAAATTTACATGCAACTTTAGGTCCCTAAGTTGCAACTAGAATTAAGCCACAATAAAATCACCTGCATTTTAAAGAGATTTTAAGGCCATTCATTGCTTTTACGAGCTTTCAATGTATGGTTCATTGATTACTCTTGAAGGAACAATTTCAATGTATGCAAATTTCTTCTTAAGGGGGAAAAAAACCATAATTGGAAACAATATGATATTTCTGTAGCCAAGCCATATAAATTAAGGTTGATTTTTGTCAATTTTCCTATTCTGTATAACACATATTTTTTTTGGTCAGTGGTTTTGTATAGGGTATCTAGCATCTTAGGGTGTAACTGTATATATTTTATTTATTTATAAAATTACTATTAATAATTAGTACATTTAATAATTCTGCTTATCTTGTTTTGGTATCTCAATCATGCATGCATGATATTGCAAATTGTTGAAAATCTACCTGTTTGATTATACCTCAATGGTTGAAATTTTCAGCTGCAACTGTTGCTGCACAGAAGAGATATGAATTTCTTGCAGGTAAGGAGTTTATATCCGTTCTACTATGGTAAAAAAACTTTGACTTCGTTTGAAATTTGAAAAAGTTTGGCATAGCGAGGAATTTGTTTCTTTAGTTGTTTTCAACTTGCTATTCTTCTGTGATTTTATTCAAGACTTGGAAATCCCTAACCTTGCGAAATTGGTTGTAGATTTTGTGCCACAGACAATTAAAGCTCAGGATGCTCTAGCACAAAGAAACCTTACATAGAATTGACTATCCTTACTATATAGGGATATTTCATTACTTGACATGATACTGATATATTATGGCCAGTACACGTTTCATTAGTTCCAAAATATTTACAATATTGAAGTAGTATTAGGGAGTTGCATATTTTTGATGCTTCTCAAAGATTGGATTTCAGCACAAAGCCATTTCTCAACAGTTTTTTTCCAGTGGATTCTAAAGAGCTATCTTAACAAGATTGCAAAATAGATTGGATTGTAGAATAATACATGTGCCGTAATTAAGGGCATTTAGCATGATGCATTTCTGATAGCATATTAAACTTGTATTTTTCAGTGTTTCTTGGGAGCTTGCTCCCACAAAATTTTTTTCATTCCCTTTTGAGTACTTAAACGTGTCCTTAACTGAATGGAAACTCCACCCATACTTTAGTCATTTATACATTCAAAAAATTTTGTTAATGTTCAGATAAATACATATGATAGTAAAAATGATATAAAGCTGCAGTGAACAATGACAAATTTATAGAAATAAATAACAATGATAAAGCTTTCATTTTATTAATAATAAAATGAATACCTCTAGATTAGTAAATCATTGTTTCATTGTATTTTGATATGATTTTATTAAATTCTAGTTTTAACGTTATAGTATTTATAGATTTCCTAAGAAATCTTGATTGACTTTAGAAAAAGAATTTTTTATATTTTTAATTGATTTCTTTAGTTACATTCTACAGGAGTCTAGCTTTGCTTCCATGAAATAGGCCTTGTTCCCAAACTCGTTTGGGTACACTCTTCTATACTCCCATGTATTTGTATTCCCAACCAAGGTGAAACATAGGTATTTTTGAAACACTGATGTGATATTAAGATCTCCTCTAGTTGTGTGGACTTTGTTTCAAGTAGGATTGATATTTTTCTTGATTGTAAGCTTTTGAAAGTGGTGTTTACAGCAAGTGATCTAGTTGACCCAACTAATGAGTTAATTTCCTAAATAGAATGGTGATTGCAATGGTACCTTCTAGGCTTGTTTAAAGACTCTTAGGCTTTACAGAACCAAAGTTGGTTGTATGCACTCCTAGGATGAATGGTTAACATGATAATTTGGTTGGAATATGATAAACATAGCGGTGACCAAATTGTTTTCACAATCTGTACAATGAGCTTATTAGTTGAGTTATTCGCATGTTGGCTTCAAAAGATGTTGATTATCAATCTCTTTACATCTTCTCTTAAAAGAAGAGAAACAAAAGCAAATTAACAAATACCCATATAATTCTTAGTTTAGCATGTTATGCTCAATTTATGAGACAATTTTAAAACATATGGATACCTTTAGTTAAGTTTTTTTAAGAGGAATAAAATAACCATGAACTCTTCGAGCTCAAATGGAAGAATTAAAACCAAGAGAAAATTATGTGAGAAATTGAATAAATGCATAAGCAAATTTCTTTGTAGCTTCATAAAATTTTTGCCTCATAATTTGTAGGCTTGTTTGAGCATTATGCTTTGTGGTAGCAATTGCAATTTCAAGAGATTTCTAATTGGTATTTTTTAGAGAGTAATGATTGATAAATTTTTCTTGGTCTTGCCAGTAGGTGCAAAGAGTCACCTATACTAAGCTTTGAATGCAAAACTTGTAAGTACAATGATGTGGAAGTTAACCCTTTGACCAATCACTAATGTTTAGGAGATTAAAAAGGTTATTTTGAGGTAACATAAAAGAGTAGCTTTTATATGGTTTTTAATGAAACATTGCTAAGTTCATGAGGGGACAGTTTACAATATGAGTTTTATTACATTTTTATAAACACAAAACCATATGCTAGATTAGTTAATTTGCACAAAAGATATTAATATCAAAATTTTCAATGTTTAATACTTATGTAGTTTGATAATGTTTTCCAAATATTTTATTAATACTAAAAGTGATGTACTAAATAATTCATATAGAGTTCTACTTGTAATATTTCATTTAAATCTAAAAAAGTTAGTTGCACAACAACTCTTATGGAAGATGTTATTTATTTTTTAAGTTATAGTTTGATTCTCAAAAACTGTATTAAGGGAAACACACAAATTGTAATTAAAATAATCTTTGAGCATATCTTCAAAACTATGCAATAATTGATAAGATTTTAAGTAATAGTTTTATATATTTAGATTTAGCTTATGCACCTTTGTGACCTTTTGGTCATATTAGTTATTTCAAATGACAATAGATTTACTTACGCTTTTTGCACACATACTTATGATTGATTTAATAAGACTTAAGATAAACACATAGGATTTTGACTCAACCTTACTTGACATGGCTTTCCACACTTTTATAAACACAAAGGATTTTATTTAGCAATCTTTACATAATAATAAAATGACTTATGAGCTAAACATGCTACTTATGGTTAATTAAAGTTTCATTCATAAATTATGAATTACACCCTCAATGCTCCTCCTTAATTCATACTTTATTGATTTGAATTTCTTCTTGTTTTATGAGTAATATTAGGTGATACAGAAATATGATAACAATGTTGGAGGGGTATCCTAAGATTCCATAAATAGCATCATGGTTCTTTAAATTTTCACGTCATCCTTTTTATCCTCACTTCTCATTGCAAGAAAGTGATTATAATGATAAATAGTCTCTAAATATATGGGAGCTTTCTCTTGATGAGGCCTTTGTCAAGCCATCTACTTTTTGGGACATGGATATTTAATGAATATCTACATGTCTCTAGGTACTTTTATCGAATGAAATGTGCCCTTATTTTAATTTGTTTGCTCTTGTCATGATAAGTTGGATTTTGGTGGTAGCTTGATTATCACAATGTATAACAATAGACTTTGGTATTAAAATTACAATCTTCATAAGTACTTGATTAATCCACATGATGTCTTGTACAGTTTCTTGTAAAGCATGATATTCAACCTCCATTAAAGATAAGGAGACTACTCTTTACTAATTACTTCAGTAGTTAATAGGATTTCCATATAATTGGATTAGAAACCATGTCTAGAGGCTATGATCAATTGTATCTCCTTCCTAATCAATATCAACATATACATCATGAATTTTTAATGAAATTCTTATGAATAAAATTGCATATGATAATTTAGACTTGATATATTACAGGATTAGGAAGGATACTTTTATATAATGATAGTTTGGTTTCTACATTGTTACAATTAGCTAGTTTATGACAAATTGGATATTAGGTGTAGTGTTAGTTAAGTAGATTAATGTTCTAGTTATCTGATAATATTTGGTTAGGTCAATTAATTCTCTATCAACATTGATTTTGAATCTAGGTGTCATTGAAATAGTAATTTCATAAGATTCTAACATATTGTATTTCATCAATAATTTAGTTTATATACTTTGAGAGATTATAATTTCGTCATCTTCTAATGTACTTCTATTTCTAAATAATAATATGCTAATCCAAGGTCTAAAATATCAAATTATAAGAAGAGGTAGTACTTGACTTTGTTTATGTTTTGTGGTGCTATCATAGCTACAAGTATGTCATCAACATGACATGTCAATAACATCAGTATTCTTTTATTATTCAGAAAGACATACAAGTTGCTATCTTTTTTGGACTTGATAAAATCGTAATTAATTAGGAATTCAATAATCTTTTAGTGCCATGCTCTTGGAGACTATTTAAGTCCCTAAATGACCTTTCATAGTTTACAAACTAGGGTATCATCTTCCACAAATCCTTTAGGTTGTTCCATATAAATTTCTTCTTTAAGGTCTCCATATTAGAATGTTGACTTGACATCAATCTGATGTAATTTTCACTTAAACTTAATTGATACGATGATGCAAAATGTTAACATTTGGGTTGTAGGTGCAAAAGTTTCCTCATAGTTAACTCTGATTTGTGAAAAGCCTTTTGCTCCTAATCATGCGTTATAATTGTCCAAGGTGCTACCTTCCTTTAATTTGATTGTAAATGCCTGATGATTCTAGTAGGCTAATGATCTTTTGGACATAGCACTAAATTCCAAATTTTACATTTCTTCGTCATTGCAAGTTTTGCTTCGTTGGCTTATCTCCAATAATTCATCGTAAATGCTTAACCTACAATTTTTGGAACATCCTTATCTGATATAGTAATGTTGGCGATAATATTGTTTTGATGTTGATAAATTGTATTCTTCATCAACTATGATATCGTAGCTTTGATATCGGAACCTCAATATTGTAGCACGTGCTATGTTATCGGATATCCAATATCGCATGATGCGTGCTTACCTATAAATACAACACTTAGGCATACAATCCAAACATTCCATTTCTTAGTTGTTAGTGAAGCTCTTGTAGTTTGTTTTCTCCAGAGTTTGAATATTTTCTAAGTACCTGCAGTAGGAGTTGGAAAGTGTACGAATCTTTATTCAAGTACTGAGGTACCTAAGCACCTTAGTGTGAACAACAATAAAGACGAGCTTTTTTGATCAAACCTTGTAGCACTTGGAATAGATTATTGTTTTCCTTATGCATTTATTATTCATGGATTTGACTTTAATGAATTTTAATTAAGTAATTAATATCGATTAAATAACAAACATAAGTACAACCACTTCAAGCATATGTTACCCTTGGTAATCTCGGTAGCGCCTAATGCTTGGTAGCCCAGTAGCATTGCAATGTGTTCAAGATGTGTATGGAAAGTGAGAATGGATGCTTATGGTAGGATTAGTTAAGTGTTAGCTAGTTATTAGATTAATTAAATATCAAATTTACTTTATTTTTAGTACTTAGGTGAATCTAGTAAAAAAGAAAAAATGATAAAAATCATGTGCCTTAGTGACACTTAATCATACCTTTGCATTTTATAAGTGAAATTGGGAAAACAATGATCATGTCTTTGATATTCACTTCCTAGACTTAGTGTACTTGAAGAGCTAAAGTTTGTGGAATTCAACCGGATTGCTTAGTGAATGCTAGTGATTCGTATGGTTGGGCATACAGATTGCTCGCTACTCATCATTGGTGATGTTGTCAGGGATTTTAGTTAGCTACATGCGCTATCTAGGACTTAGTCAAATTATTTAAAGATGTTGTAATGAACCTTAAAGTTGCAATCATTAAGAATAATAATAATAGTAATGAGCACACTATTTTTCTTTTCAAAGCTAAAATGGCTTTTTCTCCCAGGGTTGATTCTCCACCACTGTTCAAGCATACATCCAATCAACAAAGGCATGGAGGGTCAAATTAGCCAATACCTTAGCAATGTAGAGTGGTATATACTCATCTCGATGAGTATGTGCTAGATTTCACCTTCATCCTGCATTAGGATGAACAACTACGATGAAGGAACATCGAGGGCAACATTGTATTACTGGTTGATCAATTAGTTCCTTTAATGTCGCTCCAAACTCTTATGAGGTTTAGCATCCAGGGGCTCAATGTTGAATATGTTGTGCAAGACCATGACTATTGGGACTATTGTCTCACTAAGGCATAGTGCAAAAGAGATTGGCAATAGGAGAGATATCACAAAGCATCAAAGGGGAAATGGTTCAATAACCCCTTGTTTTTGTTGGGCCAAGAGGAAGGAGAGGATCCCTTTTCTAGGGTTTTTCAATTCATTGACTTTTCTTCCCTTGGCTTTGATGAGGTGGGCTTGAACCAGAATTTATAGTCTATTGTAAATAATCCTGGTTTGGGCAAGAATGGGTCCCATGACCATGGGAACTCCAAAGGTGGGAGGTAAGGCAAGAATGTGGGTAGACATGATGATTGTGGCCGTGATCGAAGAAGAGGGGGTAGCAGGCACCATGTTGGTGCTAGCTCTATTTCCTCTTCTTCACCTTTGACATCCTCTTCTTCCTCCTCTAGCTCTGATCAAAGCCTAGAGGATGTGATCATGATGGAGGTGACCGATGGGATAGATATGATTGTAGGGCTTGTTGAACTAGTAGAGACCAGGGGTGTGGGCAATCAAGGGAGGCCCATCACCACAAAAGGAGTAGTAGAGGGCATCATGGCCATCATGGCCATTATAGAGGCTATGATCATGATGAGCCTTTGCTTGCAACAAGAAACATGTTGAACATTGTAGAGGTCATGAGAATCCCAACGAGGCATGTGAAAGATAAGATAATAAATGGTTGGATATGAACAATATCCCCAAGTTCGAAGGGGGATACAACTTAGATCCACAGAATCATCTTCAAGCCTTTCATGATGCCTATGCCTTGTAGAACGTAGAAAACAAATGACAAAAGTTAAAGCTATTCCCAAGGACACTTATTAAAGAAGCTGAAAATTGGTATCGGTCCTTAAAATCGAAATCAATCAGACGTTGAAGTACGATGCTTGAGCTCTTTAATAACAAGTATCAAACATACTCTAGAGTGTCCAATATGAGAAAGAAGATCCAAGGTTGGAAACAAGGAATACATGAACCCTTGGACGCAACCATGGATAGGTACTATTCTCTCTTGCATAGATATTCTAGCCATGGTTATTCTCAAAGGCAATAGCTCCACCATATCATAGATGGGCTCCACATAGCAACAAATAGAACTCTTAGAGTCTATGCATAAGGGAGACTTTCAAAATTAAGGGCCCATCAGATTCAAAGAATTATAGAGCAGGTTTCCAAAGAAGAAGGAGAGTTGAAAATAAGGAAAAGTGCGGAGGAATATAATTGGGACCATTCCATCTGCAAAAGGGAGATTCGATTTTGTGATTATGAGGAGGAGACACCGCTTGATGAAGTGGTGCAGTGAAAGACCTTATCGATTCAAAATTCTATTTTCAAAATTTTGACTAAGTTAAACAAAATGTGGGATTCTTTGGATGAGAAGTTCCAAACTACTTTAAAAATTATAAAGGAATCCAAGGAGCAAAGTAGTGATCGTGATCACAAAAGAAAGAAGAAAGGTGAACATGCCCACCAAAGGGGTAAGGACAAGGCTATTGCAGTAAAGGAGGTTGTGGACTCCAAATTAGATCATGATGGTAGGTGTGACATCTACCACTACGAACATCCTAAGGGATGTTGTCCAATTGTGTCACACTTGTAGGAGTTTGGGATGTATGCTCTGAATCATAGATTGGCAAGAAGACAAGCACCTAGAAGGTTGCCTTATCCTTAAGGAAACCCTAGGTAGTTTCATCAACAACAAGCCTACTATTCGAGTGGAGCTCCACCACAACCTTATGAGCAATACCATTAGTGGTAGCATCCACAGTTGTGTGGGATGCCAATGCCAAGGTAGGAGTACCCTTACTGGTAGCCTAATCTATATGGATACTATGTTTAGTAGTTCATTTCTTTGCATGAATCTTCTAGTCACACTTCATTCTAGCATCACTACTACCCTCCTAAATACTATAGAGCTCAATCTCCAATAGGGGAATCCTCATTTCCTCATTACCCTCTTCATCATTTAGCACATGTCTTTCTACCCTCAACTCAGTTATCACCTGCTCCATTAATGTAGGATGCAATTCTAGCCTAGCTATAGCAACATAATGCCACCAAGGTTGTTAACTTATAGCCAACACCTTAGCTAAGTGGTTCAGAAAATAAACCTTGAAAGAGGCCCTTCTTTCGAACTAACAATCCTACAAAGCCCTTATAGACACATGCGGATGATAGCCCTGCTTCTCCCTCATCCTCTACATAATCTTTCGAGTTCCTTCAAACCAAATGCCTCCAAAGATCCACACTGTGATATTGATCCACGCGGTCATAGATTGGATTAAGGTTGGCCACATTCTTAGGAAAAGATATGATCTTGGAAGTTCCGTAATTTACCTGCAAATCATTGGGAATGAGCCTTATAAGGCTCTTCTGGATTTGGGTTCTAGTGTGAATTTGATCTCCCATGAAATGTACAAAGCTTGGAACTTGCCTTCACTTAAGAAGAGCAACATTTGTCTTGAGTTGGCACATTAGTCCATCACTATTCCCTTGGGATTGGTGGAGGACATTGTGACCACTGTCTGTGGGTGGTCCTATCTTGTTGACTTCTTGGTGATTTGGGTTGATAACTGTAAGGTTGACTTCCCAATCATCATGGGAAGGGCTTGTCCAAGCATTGTTGATGTGTGGTTAGGCATTAGAGACCTTTCCTTGGAAATTTCTAAGGAAAAAGATTTTGGAAAGATAAAAAGAAAGTGCATTCCATGTATTGTGTACAATGACATAGGGTGCAACTGCATGTAGAAACTATGGTCCATAAAAAGCACAACAATCATAGCATGCAAGTTGTGTGGAGATGTGTTTGAAATTTAAAGGTGCTTGTATGCAGCAGCCACAAAATAGGAGGGCACCTAGTGGCTGATCACTGAATCTGAAAGTAGCTTAGCCATGTGCATGGAATCAGCTGAGATCCTAACAAGTACCTACATTGAAGGCATGGAAGAAATGGAGCAGATCCATTGCCAACTCTTCGATGAACCTGGTGATATCAATTGGGGAGAGTTGAAAATCCCTGAGAGTTTTAAGTAGGAGCTCCTAGAGTTGAAATCTCTACTTGTCGACATACAATATGCTTTCTTGAACAATGGAAAGTTGGTGATAATCAATGCCAATCTTGCTCCTAAAAAAAATAGAAACTGTTGAAGGTGATCAACAAATGGCCAACAACCTTTGCTTGATCATATCACGAGATGATTGGAATTGATCTACAGATACGCTAACACCGCATCTATATAGATACCTCCATCAAGCCAAAGAGGCAACCACAGTGGCAGTTGAACCCCAAATTAAAGTAGATTGTGAAATAGGAGATTGAACAACTCCTCAAGGCGAGGTTCATCTATCCCATTGTGGATAGCGAGTGGGTTAGCCCACTTGTGATAATATCAATGAAAGGTGGCAAGTGGAGGATTTGTATTGACTTCAAGTTGTTGAACATGGTAACATATAAAGATCATCTTTTGTTTCCATTTGTGGATTAGGTGTTGGACATTATCTGTGGGCATTGTTGTTGTAGCTTTTTGGATGGTTATAGTGGTTATAATTAGATCTAGATCACACTTGAGGATCAGGCCAAAATAATATTCACAAGTCACTAGGAAACTTTTGTATACATAAAGATGCTATTTGGTTTGTGTAATGCCTCCGCAACCTTCCAACGCCTTGTCTTAAGCATATTTCAATAACAGACTGGTAGCAGGGTGGAAGTTTTCATGGATGACTTCTCCACGTATGGAGCTATGTTTGAGCAAACTCTAGACCACCTTGAGCAAGTGCTAAAAAGGTGTGTGAAGACCAACCTTTGGCTCAATTTGCAAAAGAGCCATATGATAGTCTAGGAGGGCATTGTCTTGGGGTAAAGAATATCATAAGCAAGGATAGAGGTGGACCCTAAGAAAACAAGGATCATCCAAGGAATTACCTACCAACTGGAAATTATCAAATATGTTTGTTCATTCCTTAGTTCCATTGGTTACTACTAGTAATTCATAGAGAATTTCTGTAAGATCGTCAAATCGTTGATGGAGCTTACAAAGAAGGATGCTCCATTTGTTTAGATTTTGAAATGTGAGAATGCATTTTAGCAACTCAACCAAAAGCTTGTAGAAACTCCAATTCCCCGAGTACTTGATTAGTCTAGACCATTTCATATTATGACGAATACTTCCAACTACACTTTGTGAGCTGTGCTTACATAGTAGGACAATCAAAAATGTCTTTACTATATCCACTATGCAAGTCAAAGCATTGTGGGTGCATACTTGAATTACATCACAACAGAGAAAGAATTGATGACGGTGGTGTATGCCTTGGAGAAATTCAGGCACTATGTGCTTGGATACAAGGTGTTCGTGCACATGAACCACAATGCAATTCGATTCTTTATGAAAAAACCAACAGTGAGCCCTCGTGTCATACGGTGATTGGTGATCTTATAGAAATTCAATCTCACAATTGTATATTGAAAAGGAATTGAGAACATAGTCGTTGACCACTTGTCTTCATTTAGATGGGATAACAAAGAGGAGGAGAGTCCCCTTTCTGATTAGTTTCCTGATGAACTTCTCTTTGCTGGTGCTATAAATAAAGAAGTGTGTGCACTGAACTGAACTAGTACGATGGCATTCTCATCTACCTTCTCACCTAGAAGATGCCACAAGAGCTAGACAATAGGAAGAAACAACAATTTCTTTACCAAGTGAAACACTTCATGGAGATCAACGAACACCTTTATAAGGTGTGCGTTGATGGCTTGCTTCATTGGTGTGTTTCTAATGCTAATCTACTGCACGTTCTCCAAGATATTCATGGGGGTCCTTGTGGGGGCCACTATGTTGGGAGATGCATGACCATTAAGATCTTGATGGTAGGGTATTGTTGGCCAATACTTTTCAGGGATGCTCACTAATTTGTTTGCTTTTTTGATTGTTGCCAATGCGATGGTGGGATAACTGCTTGTATGGAGAGACTTTAGCAGTGGATCCAACCATTGGAACCCTTCGACATTTGGGGCATTAACTTCATGGGTTCCATCACACCCATGTCAAATGGAAAGGTGTACATCATAGTCACTGTTGATTATTGTATGAAATGGATAGAAGCAGTAGCCATTACCAACTATGCATCTTCTATAGTTGCTCAATCTGTACAACAAAATGTTGTAAACAGGTTTGGGGTGCCATGTGCATTGATTTCTAATAATAATACTTATTTTATAGGTACCACCTTTCGAAAACTCATCCAATGCTTGGGGGTAGAACATAAATTAACAACACTTTACCACCCCCAAGCCAATGATCAAGTTGAAGTTACGAATAGGGAGATTACTAAGATCTTAACAAGAACAGTTAGCAAATATAGGAGAGACTAGAGCACTAAACTTAACTATGCCCTGTGGGCCTATCGCTCAATCTGGAAACTCCCTATAGGTTATTCTCTCTATGAGCTAGTGTATAGAAAACTATCGACTCTTCCTATTCAGTGCAAGCTTTGTACAGTTTCAACATTTTGTGACCTTGACCTTGACCTGACCTTATTCTAGCACAGAAAGAAAGATTGATAAACCTTAACGTGCTAGATGAGAATTCATTGGTGGCCTATTTTTGAATGAAGTGCACAAGGCATTCAACAAGCAACACCATGACCTCAAAATAAGGTTAAATTTTAACCGAGAGACAAGGTCCTTTACTGAAACCCCACACATGTGCCACAAAAAACTAAGTTCCAAATGTTGTGGGAAGGGCCTTACATCATTTATGAAACCTTTTCTTTTGGGGCCACGTTGATATATAAATCTGAAAGTTCAAATAAGAAACTATTAGTCAACATGCAACAAATTAAACCTTTCCATGAGCGTAAGAGAGTCAGTGATAAGAACACCTTAGTAAATGGACAAGCACACTTAATTTTTCAGATCTCCTTCTTCCAACTTAGTTGTGGGGAAGATGGCCGTCCACACTAAATCATACAAGTGGCTCCTCAATTTTTCATTTTTTCTTATTTTTTACCATGTTTGTTTTACACCATCTTTAGTACGTTCTATCTTTCTTGAATATTTTACAATTTCTTTTATGTTTTACTTTATTTAATTTGTGTTTTCTTATGTTTTTCTAAGGTTTTTATTTATTGCCAAACAAGACTAAATGCAACTATAGTTGTTTGCTAATGGTGGTTTATACCATAATGTTATTTGATTGCTAATGTTTGGATTCTATCTTTGAATTTTGGTGTTGATAACTAAGACATGGTTCTTCTCATGATTACAGGTAGTGAGTTCACGTCATCTACCCATCCACAAAACTCTATGGTGTTCCCTTGTTTTGGAAGTATGAAGTCCCTTTCTTAATGAAAACTTTTAACGAATTGGTGACTTCGGTAGTTTCCAAACTTGGAAAGAGTTAAATGGATAAACAAGGGTGTTACTTCAAGGGGATTTGATACTTTTTTGTAGTTGCCTACTGATGAGTGGCGAGGTACCCCTACACTCAACCATACAAAACGAGCGTAGCACGCACGATCTGGTCGAACTCCGCAGACTAAATGCCTAAACGCCGCAAGGAACACTTGGGGTTAATTAATCGTTGTCTTCCCAGACTTATTTGTTGTTGTCATGGTGTATGGTTAAGTAAGTCCGAGGTATATGACTTTTTTGGTCTTTTCAGGTTTATCTCCTATGCTAAGGGGTGAAGAGTTGAGAGAACTAACTACGCTAACTAATGTCCTAAGTCTAAATTAACTAGCGTTAGCATCCGTTCCCACTTACTGTACACACCCTGAACTGTGCAACTGTGGCTACCAAACGCTAATCGTTATTGGGATTACCACATGCAACACACGTGCTCGAAGCGGTCGTACTGAGGCACCTAGCTAGCCTAAGTGTGACGAGCAGCCGATTCCTTGACTAGCCGTACACATCCGTAGATGCTTGTAATCAAGTCGTACTCGTTCCACATTCTAGGAG
>MNCI01009519.1:1377817-1429880 GCA_015680685.1 Gnetum montanum | reverse complement strand
CTAAGTCTAAATTAACTAGCATCAGCATCTGTTCCCACTTATTNACGTATTCAGCGAATAAGTCCTGCATGCCAATCTGTGCTAAGGCACAGAAGAGCATGCTCGGAACAGATTNCACGTGCTCGAAGCAGTCATACTGAGGCACCTAGCTAGCCTAAGTGTGATGAGCAGCTGATTCCTTGACTAGCCGTACACATTCATAGATGCTTGTACTCAAGTCGTACTCGTCCCACATTCTAGGAGATAAGGGTGAGAGAATCTAATCGCGATGAGTAGCCGATTTCTTGGCTAGCCATACACATTCGTCAATACTTGTAACCAAGTCGTACTCATGCCGCGCTACCAGGAAAGCAATAAATAAGATTAAATAAACCTATCCATGTACTGCAAGGTTTATCCACAAAGCTTGTCTTTATTACTGTACAGAACTTGCGTTTAGGTACAAAGCTGCTCGAATAAAGAACCGTTCACTTGGGGAACTCCTATTGCGGGCACATGGAAAATATTCTATCTCTGGGGTGATCAATCCACCAGAGCTTCGCTACTTCTAGCCTAGGATTAGAAATGAGGGGAGTGTCGCCTCTTATTTATAGATTTGGTAGCGGACCGCGATATCGTGTACGCGATATCGTAGGGGACGACGCGATATCACGTACGTGATATCTCAAGGGATGCGATATCGCGGCTTGTGCATATCGTGTCTCATCACCTACCCTTTTAGGTGCATCGGTGTTTTCATGGATTTCTTACCATTCCACTGTCGACCAAGAACAGGAAGTTAAAGTCTTTGCATGGTTTGGTTCCCATCCGAAAGTCATAAAAATATAAAATTAAAAAAAAAAACAAACAATAATGAGAATTCAAAGTACACCCCTTAAACAAAATAATGGCTACAAGCATTAGTTATGGGACTAGAAAGACATGTTACCCATGTTTGAAGACCCCCTCTAACTAAGGCCATTCTCATTTCCTACTTTTTTTTCTTCTCTTTTTGGAATTGTGATTGATCTATGGGGGTACTCTTATACCTTGAGGGATGGGTGTGTCTAAGAGTGTTAATGCAAAGTCATTGGAAGTGGTTGGTTTTAATTTGGACTCGTATTGGTCATTATCATGTCACTTTAACCACAAAAAATTCACAAGGGACTTCATGTGATCACAATTCGGGACTCCATTCCACACTCTCTCATCATCCACCTATGCTTTTCATAATTCACCTCACTACCTCTTCTCATGTTTGTTTCAGATGTCTTAGTTTGATATGAAAAAAATTATTTGATAGTCTCTTTGGTGATTTGGTGTTTACTTGCCATAACCATTAATTGGCCATGGGGCCCATAGACTTCTTTGTTTGAGGATATACAAGGGCATTAAAGGCATAAGCCTGCTTTGGGGAGCACCCACTTGCATATCTCTTAGTTGGGTTGGTTAAGTTCCAAATCCCTTAGGTAGTTTCACGATCAAACCTTTTGTGCATTCCATCGGTGGCATCTAATTGTGCACTCTTTCATAATGTTCTTTGATGAAAAATTTCATTTTCGTGAATTATCTAACCCTCTCCAACCATTTCATCATGTTCATGACTTTTCTAGCTTTTCAAGAACTTCAAGTTTGTGTTAAAACTCTTTTTTTCCCCTATCTTTAATGTTGAAAATTTTCAGCTCCTAGAACTTTCTATAGCTCATAACTTTTTAAATATTTGTTTGATTTACCTTGTTTTTTAGTTGTACCGCTATTAGAGGTAATCTCTACATTGTGGAAGTCATAAACCTTAGGTTTTTGGTGATTTTTTTTGAAATTTCTTTTGCTCCCACAAGGATTTAATGAATAAAATAACATTAAAATCACTAATTTATGCAAGTTAAATCCTTTCAACGAACTCTAGTAGCCACAAAAATCAACTAATATTAAAATAATCAATTTGCCATGATTACAACTTAGCCAAGTGTAACTACCCAAAGAGGCAAGGTACTTAAATGTTATAAGTTACACATCATATGCTAATCCTTGATTTGGTTGTGATCACAGATGGCACGAAAAGGGAAGCATGGACTAGAAGTAGGATTATCCCAACTGAGGGACAAGTGGTCTAGAGTTGGAAGGGGTTAAGAGCCTAAATAGCCCTAGGAGCAGACAATAGAAGCCCATGCAATGGGACCTCTTTAGGATTGTTTGATCTTCTCCCTCGTCTTCAAGCCGCTAGAGGGGTTTGGGTGTCAATTTTTGTCTTGGTGTTCAATTTTATTATCATAAACACCAAATTTTATAAAAGATTGTAAATCCGTACACTTAGGCACTTAGTGTCTATTTGTTTGGTTTGAGTTAATTTGTGTGTCAGTTAGTTAGTCAATAAATCCCATACCTTTATGATATTTTGTAAAGAACTTATTCCTCTTTTTGTTTACTCGAGGACAAGTTTTCATTCAATTGTGAGGGTATGATAAATCGTATTCTTCATCTGCTATGATATTGAAGCTCCGATATTAAAGCCCTAAGATTGTAGCACATGCTATGTTATTGAATATCTGATATCATAGGATGCATGCTTGCCTATAAATACATCACTTGGGTGCACGATCCAAACATTCCATTCTTTAATTTTTAGTGAAGCTCTTGCAATTTTTTTTTTCAGAGTTAGAATATTTTCTAAGTGCCCGCAGTAGAAGTTGGAAAGTATGTGAATCTTTATTCAAGCACTAATGTACTTGAGCACCTTAATGTAAATGGTAATAAAGACGAGCTTTTCTAATCAAACCTTGCAGCACTTGGAATAGATTAATGTTTTCCTTATGCATTTATTATTCAGGAACTTGACTTTAATGAATTTTAATTAAGTAATTAATATCAATTAAATAATGAACATAAGTATGACCACTTCAAGCATACATTATGCTTGGTAATCATAGTAGTGCCTAATGCTTGGTAGCACAATAGTGTTGCAACATGTTTAGGATGTGTTTGGAAAATGGGAATGGATGCTTATGGTAGGATTAGTTAAGTGTTAGCTAGTTATTAGATTAATTAAATATAAAATTTACTTTATTTTTAGCACTTAGGAAAATCTAGTGAAAAAGAAAAAATGATAAAAATCATGTGCCTTAGTGACACTTAACCATACCTTTGCATTTCACAAGTGAAATTGGGAAGACAATGATCACATTCTTGATATTCACTTCCTAGACCCAGTGTACTTGAAGAGCCAAAGTTTGCAGAATTCAACTAGATGGCTTAGTGAATGCTAGTGATTCATATGGTTGGGTGTAGGGATTGCTCGTTGCTCATCAGATGTTGATGAGTGGCTAGGTACCCCTACACTCAACCATAAGAATACGAGCATGTACGCATGATCTAGTCGAACTCCGCAGATGGACTAGTTGTGATATCTAGATAGTTACACATTGATCGTAGTTCACTATCTTCCCACTTGTACTAGTATTCGCTTATCATATATGATTTAGTCTAGAGTGAGGTGTATGATATGATTTCTAACACTAGGCTACTCCTAGAGACAATGGAAAATAATCTTGATTAAATTAATAAGTAATAGGAAATGAAATCTAGCTAGCCTAAGTGCGATGAGCATCCGTCCTTAATCATTCGTACGCATCTTGGACCTCATATACTACTTCTGGGATTACCAGGTGTACATTACTTAAGCACTCCTAAATAAGCTACTGGGTTACCAAGTAGTTACACTTCAATGTTTGTGATTAAGTCATACTCATTTCACATTTAACAATAGGAATAGTAAATGACGGTAAAGAAATATTAGCTAAGAAAACAATAACAATTAAATAATTAAAAACTAAGTGAATGTTGCAATGATGGAGTAATCTTGATCTTTATTGCTGATCATGTACATGTCCAAATATGTCACACTTGAATAAAGGTTCCATACAATTACAATCATCACATTGTGGGCATGCACTAGGGAAAGAACTAAAAATGAATTAAAAATGGACAAAAATACTCTATACTTATTGACTCCCCCTTTCCTATGCACCCAAGTGCTATATTTATAGGTGGACACAAAAATCATGATATTGTGTATTCGATATTATTGCCTAGGATGCAATATCGTGTACTTGATATCATGGATTCGATATTAGAGCCTGGCAAATCATGATTCATCATACCTCCACGACTGAATGAAAACTTGTGCTCAAGTCAAACAAAATGAGAATAAGTTCAATTGATTACACTGTGGATAGGTATGGGATTATTAACTAACTAGGAATTTATTCATGCTGCAGTGGAGAATTGAACACAACAAAATTGTGATACAAACATAGAATTACAAAAAGATAACATTTTGTTGGAACTTATGTGGTTCTTGGTGGCGGTGGTTCCTCCATGGGTCTCTTCCCCTTATCTTGTAATCTAGGTTTTGGAAATTGATGTCTCTGAAGGAGTGCCTAGAGCTTTTCTTCCTTGATTTGGGGATCCTGTGCCATCCATGCTGATGCTCCAATGTTTGATGGAGTTGGAACCTCCCATGGACACAGTAGTTGTGAAAACATCTGGTTGGCCTTGGCATACCAAGCCACAAATAGCCATCGCTCCTCTTCATAGGCTCTAGCTTTATCCTTGTATTCTTGGTAACCTGTGAGCTGTCAAGCCAAATCTTCCATGACATCCTTTTGTCCTTGGTAGCTAGTCTTGACCACCTTTGACTCAGAATTTGCCACTTCTAATTTATATAGGGTCTTCTTGTGCTTAGCAAATTCTGTTTCATACTTCGTGTAGGTGGTTGCTACCTGCTTTTCCAATTCTGTTCTTGGGCATCCTACTGTCAACATGGCCAGGTTGGCATACCGTAGGTTTGCCAACTCCATGTATTCTGTAAGGTCTTGTATTTGTAGGTCCTGGCTTTTCATTTCAACTTGGTGGATGAAGGAATAAATATCCAATATGGCCCACCAATGAGCGTTTTGAGCACTGAGAGCATTAATATGGGCTTTGGCCATATAGATTTTTTTCTATCACTTGTTTGTACATCCCCACTTGATCTTTGAAGTGCTCTTTGAGCTTCTCATGTCGCTTGGCCTCATTCTGTCATGCGCTTATTTCAATTGCCATCTTTTGATGGATTTTGCATATCTCCTCCATTGAGAGGATTCTATTTTCTTTGGCCAAGAAATTCATATCCTGGTAACCCTTACTAATTGTTCTCATAATTGCTGAGAATTTTCTTCAAGAACATTCCTTTGTTTTTCTACTATGGTTAATCAGAGATTGTCAATGGAAAGCTATTTATTTTCCTCTTGTAAGGCCTTAAGTGCTTTGGCATGTGCATATGTTTGAGCTTGTGCCTTGGAAGCATCCCAATCGGCCTTCTCTTTTTCCTCCATCACTCTTTTATTCTCTTCTAGTAATTTATTGAGCTACTTTGTTTGGAAGGACTCTAGTTGGTTTGTGAGGATGAATTGAGATGCATTCCACTATGTAGCTTGTAGGGTGATGAGCTTTTCTTGGAGTCTTTCTAACTCTGCCTCTGCATGCTCGGTCCTAACCTCTGCCATGACTAGCCTTCCTTTTGTGGAGATGAGGTTTAACTGAGTTTTTGTGACATCTTGAGGGATGTTAAACAAGGACATCATTACTTGTCCTATCTACAACAACTGATCTAAAACATCCTCATGATTCGTAGGAGTCATTGAGGGACTGACCAATGTTTGAACATTGCATGTTCTTGTAAAATCTACCAGTGGCACAATAGGGATATTAAATAATTCTTTTATGTGGTTAATGATCACTTCTGCTACTCTTGCTACATCTTGGTGCTGCATGATCACTACTGTGGTGCCTTCACTAGTTTTTAATTGTACTTGAAAGGATGCAGTGTTTCTAGATATTTGTTGTGACTAATGGGATTCCCCTCCTCCTGTTTGGATCGATACCTCACCCCGTGCATGATCAATTGAGACCATGGGTTGTATGACATCATTGATGACCCTAAAGAGATTGACCTCATCACGGCTTCCCCAACTGACCATTTCAGCGATGGCTCATCGATGGTCGATAGTCTTGCGGTGGTGGCAGTGACTAGTCTTGTTGGCTTGTAAGTTGTGTGTTGGGCCTCACTTACTGTTCTTGCTTCAGCTCCAACGTCTCACGAACAATTTTCCTTGGGGATGGTGGCTTCAGTAATTCAGCAAATGAAGCATTTTGGGCCTTTCTGGGGACATCATTGGTGTACCCCAAAATTCTAGCATGTTGGCATAGCTTCCTGATGATACAGGGGAAGGGCAATGAAAACTTCCTTGTCTTACATTCTTCAAGTTACATCAAAATTTCTGTAAGATATAAATGGGGTAGGTTGGCATTAGCCTTGCCCATCAAGATGGCACTTCCTCTAACCGCATTTGTGAAAATTTTGTTTAAACCTTTTGTGGAGAAGATGTCATGTGTGCTGATTTTGAAGTAGATTCTCTCTTCAAGTGTTAGTTCTTCATATGCTTTTTCTTCCTTACTGTATGCCCTTTTCAACCATATCTTCCACGCATCAGCATCGGAACAAGTGGACAAGTGAGCAACTTTTGGCCTTGTAATTGGAAGATTCAAAACCTCTAAAATGGATTTGGAAAAGATATCAACATAAACACCACCAATATCAACAGTGCTGCCTTCTTCTTTATTGTGCCAAAATTGGTACGTCTCTCCTAGGTACCAATCACAACTTTCAGAAAGAATAGGCCACAGTGAGCAACTTTTGGCCCTGTATTCGGAAGATTAAACACCTCTAAAATGGCTTTAGCAAAGAAATCAACAGAAACACCACCAATATCAATGGTGGTTCCTTCTTCTTTATTGTGCCAAAATTGGTACATCTCTCCCAATACCAATCACCACTTTCAAAGAGAATAGGCCATAGTGAGGATCCTTTAAGTTGGTCCCTGACTGCTTCAAGAGCAAACTCCGTGAAAGGTCCAAAGTTAAGTTCCACTATCATTGTTGCTGATGTGGACCTTTCATGAATTACGTGAACACATTTCAAAGATAATGTAAGATGTTGTCCTTGTTCAGGTGCTCTACTGTCTCCTCCTTCAACATGTTCCAATTGCACAGTAACAAGAGGTTCCTGATGGATGCTAAATGATTATGCCTCCTGTTCTGTATGTTTCTTGAGAGATGGCTGGTCTCTGCCTCTTCTTGGCCATTTGGATGCACCCTAAGAGGGTCCTCCTTACTGTCCTCGTTTAGGGGCCATATGCAATCACATGGGGCAACTATTAATAAGGTTATTTACAAGATTTGATTTATACCTTACTCTTTGCTTGAATAGATTCATTTCTTGCTTAGTGTGATTTAGAGTTAGAGATTTTCATAAAAATTCCCTAAAAGTTTTGATATTGGGCCCCATTTTGATTAGGTGATTCCAAAAAATAATTTTCATGGTTTGGGTAAAGAGATAAAATTAATTTGGCAACTGTTTTTGACAATTTTAAAGTTAGTTACCCTTATGATATCCTTTGGGCAAGGATGAATTTCAAAAAACTACATGCAAATTGGAATGTACCCTTCCCCCATGACTAATTTAAACACTCTGGGTTTAAGCAGGTTTGATTGGAATGAGAATCAGAGCATTATTGAGCAAGTTATGGATGTTTGAATGGTGTGTGCGCAAGCTTGAANACGGTCAACAAGCAACAAGCCAAAAGAACCAAGGGGACCGGGGGGGGGGGGGGGGGGGGGGGGGGGGGGTCCATATATATACTATGTATAGACATGATATCACATACCTGATAGCGGGGACCTGATATAATGTCCTTTTGAAAATAGGGTACTTGGAAAAATTGATGAATTTTTGAAATTTCAAGGTAAAAAATGAAGGATTTAAGGTTGAAATGAAAGAGCTAGGGTAACGTCGAAGAGACCTAAAGGCACCAAAGGTGTAATGAAGTGGAATTTGTCAATGAAATTCATGAATAGGATAAGGAAAAAGGACATATTGTGGTGCACTGGAACATTTGAATTAAGATGATGATAAAGGAAAGAATAACTTTAGCAATGCAGTACTTGGAGGGTATAAAATGATGTGGTGATGTGCAAAGAGTGAAAATTACAAAAGTTACACAAGTGGGTCCCCCCCAAAGCAGGTTCCTACCTATCATGCCCTTATGTAACCACACCTAAAAATGTCCGTAGGCACTAAAAGGGTTAAATGTAATCCACACAAGTTCCACAAAACACACACATGTAGATACTACCTTGATGAGGTATGAGGTCAATGCTACATAAGACACGAGACAAAAATGCAAAGTGCATATGAATTATCATAGAAGTGTCAACATGGAGTCTAAGAATCTCCTCTCGAAGCCCAGTATCCAAAGTAGTAGCCCAATCAAATTTGATGCCCTCCATTAAGACCTTCTGAAAGGTCAATTCTTGTGTTAGGCCAATCACCTTCTTTTGCGATATCAATTTGGAAAACACATGAGACCTAAATAAAGGATATGATTCCTTTACATTAGGGTTTGTGAAGCTATCCATCAAAATTCTAGAGTGGCCCATGCCAACACCAAGCCACTTTAGAACTTTCTCACAATGGCCTAATTTCCTCATTGTCCTAGCAGGAACCTTTGCCCCATCAATAGGGACCCCAAACAAGTCACGAAAGAAGCTAGCACCTATGCCAATGTTTACATTAACACCTCGGATGATGGTTCTAAAGCAACCAACCTCTTCATCAAAGGAATTAATAACATGCAACATCTCTTCAGTAGGAATGGAAGAAATAGGTGGCATAAATACATCAAGCAAATCTACATGCTGTATATTTGCTTGAATGTATCCAGGTGCTTGTCCCTTTAGTAACTCCCGCATTGATGTCACATCACCAAACTTTCGGATGAGGGTTTCCTCATGATGTGAGCCTAAAAATGGTATAGTGACATCAACTAAGGTGGAAGGTCCTGTGGAGAAATAACCAAGGGTTAGCATTTGTATGAGCAATTTCAACAACTAAGAAAAGCAATAAAACACTTAAAGCCATAAAATACTAGAAGTTATATGCTCACCTTTACTTTTCTTCTGTGGTGTAGAGATTCTAGCTATAGGATTATGATTTGTGTTACTAGCATCTACCCACTAGCTGTACATCATCTAATCATCCTTGCACTTCTTGTATACCATGTTGAACCTAGTGGCATATTCATGAAAATTCCCTCTTAACTGTTAGTACACAACAACTCTAATTTGGAACTCTTGGTGAATTCATCCAAAATAGTTTAAGCCATTGCCAAGATTTGGTCATTAATGATCAAACCTTGATCGTTGAGCACCTGCAAGAAGTAAAATTAGTGAAGTTAGCCAAAGAAGTCATGCCAAAATCATAAAAAATGTCACAATAATCATGTTTATCCCTATAGATGATACATGGTGCTAGGCGGGTTTTGGAATAGTGTGTGGGCTCTATGTGCCACCATCAGAGCATCATCCATATTATACTGACTATACTATGGCATCATCCAAATATCCAATAGGTAGCGTGAACCTATGGCATCTATGGATCCCCTTACGGTTTTAGGAATTGATTTATCAATAATATACTTGGTAATTAGTCCCAATGCTTGAGGCAATAGGATCTTCATAACAACCCACAACTACATCCGTGGACAAGTGTGACCATAGCATCACATTGAAGTTCTTGAGGAGGTAGGCAAGGAAGTCCCTTGCCTTGGGCTGAAACCACAATGAGAGCTTCCCAAGAGGCATGTCAAGTGGTAGAGTATTGGTCTTGGGATGAACAATGTAGCACAAAATGCCTACCAGCTCCACTATAATGAGGATAAGCCTCAAGAAGACCTTACACAAAATAAAGCAAAAACAGAGTGACTGATTAGAATTTCTTAATAGGTTAGAAAAACATCTAGTCAGAGGTGAAATTAGCCTTCGTAAAAAGCTCTAAGGTGTTTATTTAATAAGCTTAAGAAATTTCATGGAAAGGCACAATTAAAAATTTTCAAAGCAAAATCATTATGACCTATTAGGGTTACTTAGCAAATTTAGACAAAACATCTAGTTGGAGGTGAAATTAGCTGTTGTAAAAAGCTCTAAGATGTTTATCTAAATTAGCTTTAGAAATTCCATAAAAGGATTGATACCATATTTTATAGCCTTTATAACCAAAAACATTATGGCCAAAACTATGTCTTAGTCTAAATTATGCATAAGTTTAGAAAAAGTATCTAAATTATGCAAAGCATGTATAAATTTGTAAAAAAAAAATCTAAACTATGCAGAAATTTGGAAAAAAGCATGATAAACTTAGAAATAGTCATGAAGCCATAACAAAAACTTATTTAAAATAGAAAAAGCTTTTACTCTCCTAGAAAAAGCAAAAAATCATCCACTTCTATTTTAGGCAATGTACGATAATTGTGAGTTTTGCCATAATCTACACAACCTTAGCAAAAACTTTATAAGAAAATCATTTTAAATTCAATCGAAGTGATTCCACCTTCGCTGGAAAGTTGAAGCAAAATCCTATGTAGCCATGACTAGAAAGTAGCAAAAAGCTTGGCTGTTTTCTTATGAAAATTTTACAAATTGACATGAAATTACAAAAGCATCACAAACAACCTAACTGTGCAACATTAGGAAAATAGCCATAACTCCCTTGTTTTAAAGCCAATTTAAATAAGAGAACAACCATCAACCATCATAACCTTTAATTTCATAAATATGAAACTATTTTATTGAGAAAAAGTACACAACTTGATTTGCTTTTTTGTAATAGCACTTCAAAAATCCCAAAGCCTAAACTTTATATAGCCATTAAAATTGTTGAAATAGTGAAAACCTTACAACCCATTTAAATTCACATCCAAATAATGGGGTAGGATTTTGTTAAAATTTAATTTTAATAAATCCAAAGGCCTAGATTTGAAAAAAATTGCCATACCCCAAGATTGTGAGAAAAAAGTAGAAAACAAGAAGGCCTATTTTCAAAATCAAATTTGCAAGAGCTAAAGTGATAAAACAACCATAGATTTGCATGGGAGAAACCAAAATAGGAGGTGGGATTTTGTTAGAATTCTGCCTTAATACCCCCATTGGAGTAGATCTGAAAAATGGACCCTAACACTTGGAAGGCAAAAAACTAAAAGAAAAAAAAAACCATGAAAACAAAGGTAAAAATAGGTAGAATTGCCTACCTTGAAGCAATTACAAATGGAGCCTAGATGGAGATAGGCCTAGGAATCTCTGATGACTCCTTTAAATGTTCATCAATCCTTTGAATTGTGAGATTTTTTTTTTCTCCTCTTTGTTTGGGCATCATGGTAGGCTCAACATTGAGAAAAGGGGAAAATTTGAAAAAGATAAGAGTTCTATGCTAGCTGCAGGGTAGATGGGAGGCTTCCACATTGAAGATTGGTTGTGGTTGCCACAAGAATCTCTACCAGAGCTCTCGTCCAATGTGCTATTGCTAAGGAATGACACTTATGATTAAAATTTGTAAATTTTTGACTTATAAAACCCACATAAACCTAGAAAAAACCCTAGCTGCTAATTTAATGCACCATGACTACAAGTGCGCTAAAGAAAAAGGGGGGAAAGTTTAGTTCACATTGGTTTTAGTGGGGGAAACAAATCTACATTTCAAAGTTTTAAATTTATGGATTGTGGGCTCCACCATGTGCCTTTCCTTTTGATCAAACTTGCTTCAACATTGAGATTGTTACTAATTTTAGTACGTAAAACATTATGGCATTCTTACCCCCATGCATCCATGCTGGGAATTCCTTGCCTAGCATGGAAACATGTTTATCATTTCACAAATTTATTAGACTTAACAAGTATATTTCTATTTTTAGTAACCTAGACATATCTCTTTCAACCTTGGGTTTTCAAATTTGGACAAAACATGAGCATGGCTAAGAAACATATATTTTCATGCTGGGGAAATATTGCCTAGCATGAAAGAAGGGGCGTGACAATTAGTCTTGCTTCCCAACACCCATCTAGCACAAGTTTGACTCCAAAGTGGACCCCACATGATCTAGAACCCCTCCAAGTATCTCCGGTAGCCTCAAAGCCTCACCAAAGTTAGTCAAAACTAGTCAAAACTTGGGGTTTGGTGTTTTCCACATTGGGGAAGACTTCTTCCATGCTAAGCCTTTCACCCTCAACATGGAAAGATGGGGGGAAGCCAAAAAATGACCTAAGTTGATGATCTAATGACCATTTATTGATGCCTAGTGACCCCTAGTCCCTACTAGAACCCTTTGGAACTTCTGGAAGTTCCAATATGGGTGAAAAATGGTACAAATATATCACCCACTCTCATTCATGCTGGGGCCACCATTCCTAGCATGGAAGAAAGGGGGGAGGTTGCATGAGCCACTTAGAAGCCTCCAAATTATCAAATCTTGACACCCAACATTGACTATTGACACCAGTAACCCTAGATGTTGTTAATTAGTTGCAGATCTGGCCTAGATCTAGCTTTCTTAATTTAGGGAACCTCTTCCACATTGAGCATTTTGCCCCTAGCATGGAAAAAAGGGGGGAAGCTTGAAAGCCCCCTCATAGCCCCAAAAAAGCCAAATCTTGACCTTAGGCACTAATGACCAACGCCGGCAACCCTGTGAGCACTCATGCATAACTAGATTGATCAAAAATGATCAAAAAATATTTTTCCCAAAAATTTCCATGTTGATATGGAAGCACCAATGTGAAGAAATGGGGAAGCCCAAAAAATTCCTTATGACCCTTAAAATAACCAAAATTCAACATTATATGGTAGCAAGCAAAATTAGTAATCTTAAGAGCATGCATGCATGTCAGAAAGTGATNAAAAATGCCTTTTCAACCTTGAAACAACAAAATTTTAACATCAAGTAGTAGCTGTCATCACCAAAAACCCTAGAAACTTGCGTGCATGGTTGAAATTAGCCAAAAATCATCAAAAATATTTTTTCCCATTGTTCCACATTGAGCATGGAAGCCCCAGTGTGGGAAAAGGAAGGGGGAGGGGGGTGTTGAGGGGGGCTCAAAAACCATTCATCAATCTTCAAGATAGCCAAATTTTGACACCAGACATTGACCATCGTCGCTAGCAACCTTAGGAGCCCTCATGCATGATTGAAAGTGACAATAAAGCACCAAAAATATTTCTGTCCATTTTTCCATGTTGAGCATGGAAACCCTAGCATGGAAAGGGGGGAGTGATAGTCCAAAAACCACTTAAAAAACCTCTAAAATGACCAGTTTTAGCTCTAAACCCCAATCCTCAACCCCGGTAGCCTTAGAGGTTGACATGCAAAGTTGATTAAGGTTAAAATTGGTCAAAAATCTACTCCCCCTTGTTTTCCACACTAAGATTTTTATCCTCAATGTGGAAGAAGGAGGGGAAGCCAAAAAACCACTTAGGGATATTTAAAGTTGCCAACACTTGACACCAAACTCGAGCCCTCAACCTTGGTAGTCTCAGAGGCTGACTTGCAAAGTTGATTAGGTCAAAATTGGTCAAAAATCCATTCCCCCTTATTTTCCATGCTAAGATTTCTATCCTAGTGTGGAAGAAAAGGGGGAAGCCAAGAAACTACTTAGGAATACCCAAAACTATCAAATTTTGACATGGATCCATAGCACTTAACCTTGATAATCCTAGGAGGTAACATGCACAGTCGATTAAAGTCGAAATTGCCTTAGATTTGAGTTACATGATCTTTCCACGTTAAGGGTAGCTTCCCTAGCATGGGAGCTCAAGGGGGACTTGTTTGAGACTCCTAAACACCTTAGAATGCCATCAAATGATCTTTCATGCATTCTAGAACCCTAGTAGTAGTCATTAGAGTCCTTAAACTTTACAAAATTGATTCCAAATGGACAAAAATCCATTCCCCCTTGTTTTCCACGTTGAGTTCTCTATCCCCATCATGGAAGAAAGGGGGGAAGCCAAACAAATACTTAGTGATGCCCAAAGCTGTCAAATTTCAACATGGATCCATAGCCCTTGACCCTGGCAATCCTAGGGGGTAACATGCATGGTTAATTATGATTTGAATTAGCCTAGATCTAAGATTCTTGCTTCTTCCATGCTAGAGTAACTTCACTAGTGTGGAAAAAAGTGGGGGGGGGGGGGGCCGGGGGGGGGGGGGGGGGTGTGGGTGGAAGTTTCTTTTCCACTTTTGGAGATAAGATGATGCTCCCAGAAATAAAAAATCTTTGCTGGAGAAGCCTAGGACCTTACAACCTCAAGATTTTACTTGTCTAACTTTGTCCCAACCTCCAAAATCATTCTCCCCATTCTTCCATGTTAGAGTAACTCCCCCAACATGGAAATAAGGGGGAAGATCTTAAGTGTAATAAAATAGCCTTTAAACATGCATAAAATCAACTAGAAACTTGCAGAATCGAAGTCTGTAGCCTTGGGGGCCTAGAAACCTAGTCAAAGTGCCCCAAAACCACTTTTAATTCTTCAAGTAAGTGTCCCCATATTTTTCCATGTTGAGGATACTATACCCAGCGTGGAAGAATGGGGAGAAGTTATTTCAACCCCTATTGACACTCAAACTGGCCTTAAATTACCTCAAAACGAAGCTAGGAGATGCACAAGTGCCAGATCTAGGCTCCATCCACCTATTTGACCATGTTTGATTCCATTTTTGCTTGGATTTTGGTTCCCCATGCTAACCCCCCCTCTTTTCTATGCTGACCAACATGGAAACAAGGAGGGAAGGCTTCAGAACCTACTTTTTGACCTTTATAGAGCTATGGGAGCCCAATTTTGAAGGATCTGAGCCTATGCTATATTGGGAAGGTCTTGGGACCTCAATTTTGGACCTTTGAGCATCCTAAAACATATTTTCCTTAGTTTCCATACTAAGGGTCCCTATTTCCACACTAAGCCTAGCATGAAAGCTTCAAGATACTTGATTTTTTAGTCTAGACAACCCAGAAACAGCTACCTGAACTCACCTAATAGCTAGGAAGCCTCGAAACATGGCCCACTAAGGCCTAAAACTAGCAACACATAACCATTTTTGACCTATGTTAACCAAATTTTATCGTATATGACCTATTTTACTTGACTTTGACTTATTATGTAATGTTATGGCTTTTTTTTAGACTTATATTTTCTTATGGACATGGTTGACCTTCTATGGCCTCTATACAGCCTTATATGTGCATTATTTACCTTATTACAACTCTATTTATCTTTGTTTGGCCTTTAAATGGTATTAAATAGTGGGGTTTGACCTTCTCTGACCACTGATTGACACCATATGACCATGGCCCACTAAGGCCTAAAACTAGCAAAATTGTGACATTTAATGATCATTTGTAGGATTACTCATACTTTTCCTTATTTGACCTTTATGTAACCTTTGTTTGCCTCTATTACACTTTTTACAAATTGGCCTTATCTCATTGATGACCTTGGATGGCCTTGATTACATTAAATTTGCATATGTTTTATGGAATTTTAACATTATTTATTCACTTTTATCTAGGTGCCACTTAATATGCTTTTGGTTGACATGCAAGATCAAAGTATGAGTACCTGGGAGAAAATTAGTTTGCCTTTATGTCTATATGGACATCACGGTGATATTAAATGGTGTATTGACTATGATTGTCTAGATTTTAAGCCTGAGAGTCTTGTAGACGACATAGCCTCAATAGTGAAACCTCTAGAATGGCCTAAAAACCTAGCCAAAATCCTTGACTTAGAAGGAAGAGACATAACTAAAGATCCTTTAGTTGAGGTTCCTATCACAACACATAGTAATGAGGTGAAAACCCTTAAATTAAGTTCCTCACTAGAGCCTCAATGTGCCCAAGACATCACTAAAGTCTTACAAAATAACATTAAGACATTTGCTTGGTCATATGAAGATATGTTGGGCATAGACCCATGATTGGTTAAGCAAAAAGTATGCAAGATTTAGCCTTGGTAGTTTGTGATGAAATCTCAAAGATCTACCAAGTAGGTTTCATTAGGGCTGTTGATTATGCAGAATGGGTATCCAACATAGTGGTAGTCCTTAAGAAAAATGGGAGTATTCATATTTGCATTGATTTTCGAGACCTAAGTAAAGCCACCATCAAGGATGACTTTCCTTTGCCTAGTATTGATCAACTTATTGATACTATAGCTGGACATGTCTTATGGTTTCTCGGGATACAACCAAATTAGGATCAACCCAAATCACTAGCTCAGCATGACCTTTATGACCCCATGGGGTACTTTTTGTTATACCATGATGTTTTTTGACCTTAATAATGCTAGAGCAACATACCAGAGAGCCATGACCTATATCTTTAGTGATTACATGTTAGGTTTGCTTAATGATTATGTAGATGACATAGACGTGAAGTCTAAAATAGCCAATGACCATTCCAATGACCTAGATTTTGAGCTTAAATGATGCCTCAAATATGAGCTTAGGCTTAATCCTAAGAAGTGTGTCTTCAATGTCAAGACCGGTAAGATTCTTGGCTTTGTAGTCTCTGAGGCAAGGATACATGTAGATCCTGATACGTTTAAGGCCATATCCAAATTGGAAGCACCTACCAACTGTAAAGAGCTATGGGGATTACAAGGTAGACTATATTTTATTCATAGGTTTATTTCTAGGCTTACAGATAAGTTACAGCCCATGCACCACTTGCTTAAGAAAGGAGTTCACTATGAGTGGATGGCCCAATACCAAGAAGCCTTTTAAAACCTTAAGCAAGAATTAACACAACTGCCTACAGTATATCCTCTGCAAGAGGGTAAACTGTTTTACATTTATCTTGCCATTTTTGAAACATCCATGGCCTCTATACTCTATTAGAAACATAATGATGGAGTAGAAATGCCTATATACTACCTTAGCCATGCAATAGTAGCCCATGAGGCTTAATACATTGAAGTGGAGAAGCATTGTCTAACACTAGTCTTCTTTTTGAAGAAATGGAGACAGTACCTCTTTAGAACTGAAGTCAACATAATTTGCAAGGACAACATACTCAGAGCCATAACAACCAACATTTATGAAAGTAGCCGTATAGCCTGATGGAAATCCATAATTGTAGAGTTTGACCTTCATTACATTTCTCACTCCTTAACAAAAGGTTAAGCTATAGTCGTATAGCTCATAGTTTCACCTATTGATGACCTATTAGCCATAGATTCTAAGTTCCCTGATGAACACACTAACATAGTTAGCCAAGTGCCCAAGGGTTATCAGGCAATCATGAACTTCAATGGAGCTTCAGCTACCCATGCAGTCAGTGCTATTGCCATCATAACATTCCCATCTGGTGAAATCCAACCCTTTGCTTATTTTTTTGGATTCCCATGTACCAACAACATAGCCGAATATGAGTGTTTGATCAAAGGGATGATGGTAGCTCATGACCTAGGAATTAGATGCCTAGCCATCAAAGGCGATTCACAACTCATGGTTAACTAGGTAATCGAAGTTTATGCATGCAAAGCTAAGCACTTACAATCTTATTGTGACCTAGGAAAGCAATTATTACAACAATTCATAGACGTTGATATCCAATAGATACCTTGAAAAAAAAATTCCATTGTTGATGCAATTGCAACATTAGACCTTAGTGTGATGCCAGATGTGTTTAGTAATTTTTCCACCTTAAATATGGACTGCACTACTTCCATTTCACAGAACATTAAGGATACCTTTGTGGTCTTCGTTCATACTACTCCTTCCAAGGAGTGGTACGATGATATTATATTTTACCTTATGCATGGTGAATCCTCATAGGGCTTGACAACTTCTTAGAAGGACACCATATGTAAGTGGTCAAAGTAGTATGTCATTATAGATGAGAACACATTATGTCAACGGTCCTACAATGGAATACTCCTAAAGTGCTTAGGCAGAACTAAAGCTAGAATAGTCCTATAGGAGGTTCATGAAGGTTTTTGTGGTGGACATATAAGACCTAGAGCCATGGCTGCTAAGATTAGATGGTTAGGCTACTATTGGCCCCATACAAAAAATGACTACCTGCAAAAGGTTAAGCAGTGTGACAGATGCCAATGATATAGCAACTTGATACATGTATCACCAACTAAGTTGCATATGACCTAGATAACATGGCCATTTCAATGATGGGGGTTAAATATCATTGGACCTATAACACCTAAGTCTAGCGTAGGGCATAGCTTGATCATCATCACAATCGAATACTTTATCAAGTGGGTTGAGGGCATCCCCCTAAGGAAGACCACATTTGAACAAGTTTGCAAGTTTATCCTAGACAACATTGTAGCTTGTTTTGGCATACCCATGACCATAGTTATAGACAATGGACCTTAATTTAGTAGCCAAGAAACCAAGGATTTTTTTCACAACCTAGGCATTAAGCATTCTTTCTTGTCACCTTACTACCCTCAAGCTAATGGACAAGCAAAAGTAAGCAACAAGGCCATCATCAACTTGGTTAAGAATATGCTCAACAATAGTAAGCGAAAGTGGCATGAATGGCTTATCCATGCACTATGGGCATATAGACTAACCTATCGTATGAAAATCGACATGAACCCTTATAGACTTGTTTATGATTTTGAAGTTGTTTTATCTCTTGAATTGCAAGTACCATTGCTCCAAGTAGTCTTAATGAACTTCATCAATGACAAGTAGAGCAAGGAGTTGCAGATAGTAGTGCTAGATTTGGTGGAGGAGTGGCTTATGCAAGCACTTGCTCACATCAAGCACTATCAAGAGAGGTAAAGGCAAGAACATCATCATAAGCTAACCATGTGCAAGATCATGGAGGGGAACCTTGTCCTCAAGGCCATCCATGAGCATGCAGAAAAATTCTTAACCAACTAGAAAGGGCCCTTGTTTGTCACCAGAGCCTATGGAAATAGAGCATTTAGAATAGTCGACATGGATGAAAATGAGCTGGCCAATTCAGTTAATCATTCTTATCTAAAGCCATACTACATGTAGCTAATAGATTGTCAACAAGCAAGGCTGCTTTCAATGGTCCACTATGACCTTAAACTAGAAACATGGCCTACCAAGGCTTTAAAATGGTACCAAGGCCTATGATGACCTTCCAAGGCCTTAAATTGGTACCATGGCTTGATAAGCCCTTAAACTAGTACCATGGCCTACCACGGCCTTAAACTAGCAACATTGGTAACCTAGATAGCCTGATTCTCAAGTGGCATCTATGCATTCTAACATTATAATATGCAATGATGTTTTGTATTCTTTATTGATACCTCTCGTGTCAATTCTCTAGACACCAACAAAGAGGGGCCATTGAAACAACACAAAAATTTTGCATATCAGAACCAATCTTTATCATGTAGCTTTCACCCATGAAACTTAAGAAAAAATCTCATTGTAAATGTGAAAACTGTAATCCACAATGGGAAATTTCACATACTTTATACTTTTGGGGTTGAAAAAATGCCTCATTAGTGGTCAAAGNGGGTGTCAAAAATGCCTTTTGGAATGCCAAAAAAGGCAATTTGATGTGTTTTATGAGAGGTACACATTTTTCTACACTGGAAACACATCTAGAGGGGTGTAGATCTCACCTAACCCCAGTCTGGAAGGATGGGGGGTTTGAAAACTTTCCCCCCTTCAATGTGGATACCAAAGGCATATTTTGGAAACTAGTTCCCCTTCAATGTGAAGACCAAAAAGCACATTTTGAAAACTTTCCCCTCAAACTAGAAAGTTTCTCCCTAGCCTCGAAAGCTTCCCCCACCCCCTCCCCCTCCAACTTGGAAACTTTCCCCTAGCCTAGAAAGTTCCCCCTAGCTTGGAAAATTTTTTCCTAGCCTGGAAAGTCCCCTGCTAGTGTGGAAAATTCAAACCCCTAGTGTGAAAGCCACAAAAATAAAAATTTATTAAGTTATGTAATTTAATGTTGACCAGCCACTTCAAAAAGCATAGTGGAGATCTCAGTGTGGAAGATTCATCTTCAGTGTGGAAGGGGTACCCTATTTACTATTTGTAGTAAATAGAATGGCTATGGGGGAAAGCACATATTATTTTTAGTAACCCCTCCAAATTCGGGAGCCCATTTTATCTAAATTTAGCAGCCATTTTGCAACCATTACACAACCAATTTATAGCCTAATCATAGCCAATTTTTAGCCCCACTCATGGCCCAAGGATCCTATAAAAGCCAAACTCCAACACCATTTACAGGTTTCAAATTTTTTGACAATGTTTAGCATTTTTTGAAAATATTCCATACTCACAAGAAAAAATTTGCATACACACAACTCCACACCTAGGGCATTTTGAAGCACTCAAGAGCTCTTGGAAGTTCCCATACTTATAGTCTCTTGAATCCCAGCATGGAAGCATTGAGGCCTTGAGATATGGTGGATTTTGGTATTAGCACGACATTTCTGAGCCTCAAAACCTAGTTTGGAGCAAATTAGCATCCAAATATTCTCCCCTTCTGACCCCCTAGTAGCAACCAAATTAGCAAATCCAAGGTTGTAGCAGCAAAGGAAGGTTCGATAACATCAAGAGTGGCTTAACACCTGGATTGTGGAGTAGACCATCTTAGCTTCAATGGACTTTGAACTCTTGCTTAAGTGAACCCTCTTTTTTGCTCATCCAAGAGCCATTTGTACACATTTCTCTCACTTATTTTTTATTATTTTCTCAATAAAGTTTTAAGTATTAAGTTTTGTGTTTAAAAAATAAAGTTATTATTTGTGCATTATTTGGATCTATTTATATTTCCATGTTTTGAATCTCCTAAGTCCTTGGTTGATCTGTTGGATTGGCCATGTTACCTTGAATCCCATTTTCATCATGAAGGCCTTGGGGATTCAAGGTTGAGGAACTACTTGCACTAAGGATCCTTGGTTTCCTTCCTATTCTAGAAATTGAGGATTTTAGTCATAACAAATTCTTTTGCCCTCGTCGAAACCATAAGGAGCCATGATTCAAGGCTCTGTTTGTAGGTGGGGTGTTGGGCCCTGGTGTGTGGATATTGTAGAGGAGTCCTACCAACTCAATAACCACCAAGATTGGTTTCAAAAAGGCCTTACACACAACAACAACCATTAAAACCATAAATGATCATAACCAAAAAATGAACTATTAAACAACTAAAATTTTTACAACCTTAATGTCAACATTCTCACTTAAGCCAAATAAAAAAATTCATAATTTTCAACACTTAGAACCAAAACAAGGTGATAACCAAAATTATGACTAGTTTGTACATGTAAAACCAAAAAGAAAAAAAAGAAAAAAAGAAAACCAAGTAGTCAACCAATAATCGATAGAAGTTTCATGGTAAAATACACATAAACAATTGTAAAAATTGATCTGGGAAATGATGATAGCTTGTCACCAAGAAATCAAGTGTCTAATGATCAGAGATGATTCACAAATTATGGTTAACCAAGTAACAGAGGTTTATGCATGTAAGGCCAACCATTTGTAACCTTATTATGACCTAGGTAAGAAACTGATACAACAATTTACAAATGTTAGAATCTAACATGTTCCCCAAAACAAGAACATGTTAGTTAATGCTATTGCAACTTTGGCCCTTAGTGTGATGCCAGATGTGTCTAGAAAATTACCTTTCTTAATTGCGAACTATGCCATTCCCATCACATAGAACATTGAGGTCAAATCTGTAGCCTTCATCAGTACCACCCATTCAAGGGAATGGTATGGAAAAATCAAGTTTTATCTTATGCATGTTGAATCTCCACAAGGCATGAATACTTTTCAAAAGGATGTTGTATGTAAAAGGTCAAAATAGTATGTCATCATAGATGATAACACATTATGTCAACGGTCTTATGATGGCATATTATTAGTGTGCTTGAGAAAAATCGAAGCTTGCATAGTTCTTGAGTAAGTTCATGCGGGTGTATGTAGAGGAAATATAGGACTTAGAGCCGTGATTACTAAGATTAAATGACTAGGCTATTACTAGCCTTATATGGAAAATGATTACCTGTAGAAGGTTAAAATTTGTAACACTTGTCAACAACATAGCAACTTGATATATGTGCCACCAACTAAGTTACACACTACTTAGATAACTTGGTCATTTCAACAATGGGGATTGGACATTATTGGATTTATAACACCTAAATGTTCTGCATGGCATAGCTTTATCATCACTGTAATCAAATACTTTATGAAGTGGGTTGAATCTATTTCCCTAAGGAAGATAATGTCTCAATAAGTTTATAGATTTATACTCGATAACATAGTAGCCTAGTTTGACATACCTATGACCATAGTAATGAATAATGGACCATAGTTTAGTAGCTAAGCAACAAAAGATTTTTATAGGAATTAAACATTCATTTTTGTCATCGTACTATCCTCAAGCTCATGGATAAGCTAAAGCTAGTAACAAATCTATTATAAACTTACTTTAAATGATGTTGAACATCAGTAGATGCAAGTGGCATGAGTGGCTTATCTATGCACTTTGGGCCTATCAAACCACATTTTGAATCACAAATAAAGTAACTCCATATGGCTAGGTTTATGGTTCTGAAGCTATTTTATCTCTTGAATTGTAGGTTCCATTATTGAGAGTAGTCCTATCAAACTTCATCAATGATGACTAGAACTAGGAGCTACGTACCATGGACCTGGACTTAGTGGAAGAGCAATAGGTATGAATGCTTATTCACATTGAGCAATACCAAGAGAGGCAAAAACAACTGCATCACCATGACCTGAAAAAATGAAAGATCAAACAGGGAGACCTGGTCCTCAAGGTAGTTTGTGAGCACATAGACAAATTCTCAACCAATTGGGAATGGCCTTTCCTGATCACTAAGACCTATGGTAATGGAGCCTTTAGGATAGTAGACATGGATGGAAATGAGTTGGCCAACCTGGTCAACCATTTCTATCTCAAATATTATTATATCTAACATGTTTTCTTGATAGGTATCAACATTGACATCCATGACCATAGTGACCTATAAAAAGTAAGTCAGTATTCTATTCTCTACCTCTTTTTGCACAAAAAATGGACTGTAAAACTTTGTAACATCTATAACAGTTATGACCTTTGGTGGCCTAGTTCGTTGATTCTCTCATATAGCCCTATGCATTGTGATATGAAAACATGTTTTTTTTTGTCTTGTTTGGTTGTTCCCTTGGAGATGTGGTTGTAGGATGAAGCATGAAGTCATCACAAAGGTGCAACTCATTATGGTAGTAAGTTACCATGTGATCTCAATGTGTAAGATTTGGTAAACCTGTCTTGCCATACCAAGTGTGTTTGCTTCACAATTCCTTCCATTACTTCTCTTAGAACTCAATCTTGTAGCCTAATTATAGCCTTCCTTGCCTTGAATAATAATGTTGATCCATGTTTGACACTCATGCATTATGGTCATTTGACATTTCCTTCATCATTCTCCACATGAAGTCCATTGAATGTAACACATGTCATTTAATGGGAAAACCAAATCAAACCTGACTTTGGCAATGAAACCCAATGATGGTTTCATCCTAAAAAAAGAAAGGGGAGGGGAGGAAAGCAAATTACCAAAAGACCAAATAGCTAATGAAGACAAAAGGACAAACCAATGGCTCCAAACATGCAAAGAAAGGAGCCTAATAGCTAAAGAAAGCTTAGAGTAAGGTGTTGGTTCCTCAAAAGCATTATCAAGCATCCAACACTTCAAGGCACAAAGTGCAAGGATTACATTTACTAGCCCAAAATGTTAGTGCCATATTGTAGCCACGATGTCAACACGTAGAACTCATTGTTAGCCCTCATGAGCCATTCCTTGTAGCCAAATACAATATTTATCCTATATCATCTCATCATCACAAGCACTTATTCGTATGATTCAACACTACTAAATCAAGCATGAAGAGGAAACATTGGTGGTGGACTTGTGGTGATGTTTTGCATTTTTTGTGAATGTCTCTTGGGCTAATTTTCATGACATCAACAAAGAGGGGTCAATGAAACACCACTAAGAAAATGGATGTTGTAACTTGTAACCTTCACCATTAAACTTGAGGTAAGATTTCATTGTAAATGTAAGGTTTGTAGCCTATGAGCTACAATCTTGCATACTTTAACTTTTTGAAGCTGAAAAATGCCTCGTAAGTTGTTATTGCCTCACTTCCCACATGGAAAAAGTTATGTCATGTTTATATTTGAGTTTGGGAAGGTTAAAAATGCCTTGGAGACTACTAAATTTGGCATTTTCATGGGTTTTATGGTGGTTATGACCTTGATTACGCTAGAGATGCATACATCCAGTGTTGATGTTGGTGGATTTTTCATTTTCCCAGCAATAGCCAACGTAGTCACCATAATTTCCACTAGCTATAGCATGGCTAGTGTAATCATCACAAATTTTCAACAATGTTCACATGGCCAACGTAGTCACCATATTTCCTAGTAGATTTTAATGATGCTTGATGAGTCATGAATTGTTGGCTGCAATATTGCACCCATGATATCACATATGCGATATCATGTACGCGATATCAGAGCCTAGACGCAATATTGCAGCCTATCTCCTCATCTATAAATAAGAGGTAGGTAGATTTGGTAGGGATTTTTCTGAAGTTTAAGTTTTGTAGTTTTCTGTATTAAGGTAGGGACTTTTTGTCAGTTTTTCCTCTCAATCCTTTTGTCCCAGTGCATGCTCACAGTGTGATGATTGTAATTGTACGACATCCTTATTTAAGTGTGACGTACTTGGACATGCACATGACTAGCAATAAAGATTGAGATTACTTCATCATTGCAACATCCACTTAGCTTAATTATTTAATTGTTATTATTATTTACTACTTTCTTAGTTAATATCTCTCAACCCTTATCTCCTAGTAATGTAGAATGAATACGACTTAATCACGAGCATTTAAGTGTGACTACTTGGTAACCCAGTAGTGTACCTAGGCCATGCACTTGGTAATCCCAGTGGTAGTCATGCATGAGGTCCAAGATGTGTACGAATGATTAAGGAATGGATGCTCATCAAAATTAGGCTAGTTTAGATTCTCTCTCATCCTCTCTCCTAGCTTAGTTGATATTATTTACCATCATACCCAGGAGTAGCATTAGTGTAGGAATACATCATACACCTCAATCTGGACTAAACCATACGTGACAAAGCTAATACTAGTCCAAGTGGGAAGATAGCGAACTGTGATCTACGAGTAATTGTCTAGATACCACAACTAGTCTATCTGTGGAGTTTGACCAGATCGTGCGTTAAATGCTTGTATTCGTATGGTTGAGTGTAGGGGTGCCTTGCCACTCATCATTGGCATCGTTGTTGGGGGACAGTGCTAGTTATCTAGATTAGTTATATCATACAAGGTCACTATATAGGAATTAACAATACATTTTTTAGGAAGAAATAATTACAAAAATTCACATACAAATTCACACACAATTTCACAACCATGCCTCTCCTAAAAGGTTACAATAATGCCATATCTAGTGAGGAAATTCATTGGAGAACCAATGAATTATATGAACATGAAGATTGGAGTAGGCAATCTGAGCTGGGGGTTTCTTATAAACATAAATGAAGGTAGCATTGTCCCAACACATGAAAGCATAACTTACTCAATGACGATGAACCCCTACTAGCCACTACAAGCCTAACGCAAATACAAGAGGTTGTTCAATTCTTCCGTAGGCATCGTAAAGAGAGCTGCCTACCTAGGTTCAATTTAAACAACTTTTCCAATTTCTCAGGCGGCTATGACTTAGATCTGCAACAACATTTAGAAGCCTTCTATGATGCCTGTGCATGGAACAACATTGATAATGGTTGAAAAAAACTCAAGCTCTTTCCTATGACACTCGTTGGCCAAGCAAAAGTATGGCATAGATCGTTAAATCCAAATTCAATATGATGTTGGCCAACAATGGTAGAACTCTTTAACAAAAGATATCAAACCTATGCAAGAGTGTTAGCCTTGAGGAAACAAATCCAAGAGTGAAAAAAAGCACAACATGAACCCTTGGACATGGCCTTAGAAAGATATTATGCACTATTAAACAACTGTCTAGGCCATGAGTTCTCTGAGGAAAGGCTAATGTACCATATCATTAACGGGCTTTGTGATGAAACAAGAGAGACCCTAGGGATGTATGAACAAGGTCAACTATATGAACTATGAACCCATCAATTCCAAGAGCTTATTAAGCGGGTAGTGAAAGAAGAAGGATAAATGGCTAGATGGGAGAGTGTGGAAAAACATCAATGATATCAAAATCTCAACTTAATAGAGGTCCATAATCATGAAAAAGAGAAATCAACCTATCTCAAGGAGGAATAACCATCTTTGCTAGTACAACAATCATTAGAGGAAATCGAGGCAAATATCAATAAGATGCTAGAATGGATGCATAAAAAGTGTGGAGAATATATCAATATTATTGGAGATAGAGTTCTAACAACCCAGGAAGCAAGAAAAAATATCATTAGACAATCAGAAAGAAGGGATGAAGAAAATAAGAGCTCAATTGCCAATCACATGTATGAATGCAACATTTGCCTATACGATCACCCCAAGGGCCAATGCCCAATCTTATTACATTTATATGAGCATTCCCATAGTTTGTACAAAGATACTATGTTTGATCACAATGGAAACAATCCCAGTCGTGGGGGAAGCCATCCCTAAACTAAAGACACCCTTTGTATAAGCCGAATCCAAATGCTTATCTAGGTTAACATCCTGTTTCCCCAACTAGGTCAACATACTCTATCTTGCTGCATTATCATTCTCCTCAATACTATCAACCCATGTCCTCAAAACAACCATCGCCTTGTGTACCTTACACTTCTCCTAAATTTCAACATTCTCATCCTTTTCCTCCTTCTACATCGCCACCAACTATTCCTGAAGTGTCTACACTACAACAACAACCTATGAATGTTGCTTGTGCTACTATTGCCAATAGTAGTGGGAGACCTCCTCAACATCAAAGACGTCCCTTCTTTAGATATGACCGTAGGAAGAGACAACACAGTTCCAAGGCCACTGCATTCTCCAACTCAGCACAATTCCAACACTATAGTGCATCCTTCTCCTCGAACCCAATGCCTTGTGTCACTTCATCAGGGCCACCAATTAACACTCCAACAACCATATGGCCCAATGAATACAACCATGGAGGGCGACACCTTGATCCTTGCATGCCATCTTACGGTCTCAAGTATTATAGTGGATCAACTCTTTACTTGGGAACCACATCTTATAAATTGCCCCACTATGCTTACTATAATAAGGTGTGTGAACCCCAATGGGGTAAGTATGAGCAAGTTTCGATATTTCTGACATGCAAAGATCCTCATCTTTCATTTATTAATCCTCGCCATGCTCAACTATTTAGTTATGGGGGAAATCCCCCATTCTAATAACAAGCAGGATTAATAAATATTTTTCATTTTCTTTCATTTTACAATTTTTTGTTTTCCAGTTTTTCATTTTTCAATTTCTTATTTTATCTTTTTGTTTTTTTTATATTTTTATAAGTAATCTCATCTACAAATAAAACACTCATGTGGCTTGTTGGTTGGGGTGTGCTCTATGTTATTGAGTCTTGAGTGATCAATTATTTGGACAGTGAGCCCATTACATCCACNTCTTGACATTCTTAAAACATAAAATTAATTTTTTGTTCATTGTACCAAGAATGAAGAGGGATGGATCAAGAGAGAATGATTAGGGTGTGACATTAAGGGGAGTTGCAGATTCTCTTTGGTGACATCTGTGAGAGTTATCACGCAATGTGGTTATACTAAAATCCTTGAAGATCTAACACAAAATGGGAGTAATAGTAATCAAAAGGCACTCAAAAAAATCCAATGTTGTTCTAGGGGGTCCCACTGGAAAGGCATGCACCCATTCCTGAAGGTTGACAGCTTCTCTGGATTCAACAATCGAAAAAAAAGAAAAGAAAAAGAAAGAAAGTGCCACAAAGCAAAATTCACTCCTCCCTTGAACAAAACGCCAAGTGATCATATGCCTTTTTGTTCTAGTACTCTCATAGTCGCTCATCATGGGATGAAAAAATGCGGTATCATTGATCAGAGGAATGGACTTGGTCCTAATCTTGGAACAACAGGTTAATGACACATTAATCATGCTTTACACACAAGATTCATTGTGCCCTAGGTAGTTACCTCATGTCCCAATCTCTATAATCCCTTCTATAGTCCATCTCATCTTGCTGTTCATGTAATTATAGATAGTGTCTTGTGTAGCATAGAATTCTTACCTCATTCCAGTGATACGTACATGTGTGTATTTTGTGGAACCAATGTAGATTACATTTAACCCTTCTAGTGCCTACGGACATTTTAAGGTGTGGTTACGCAAGGGAATTATAGGTTGGAACCTACTTTGGGGAGGACCCTCTTGCATAATTTTTGTAATTTGCACTCATAACACATCTTCCACACATCATCTATTACCCTCAATGTATTATCAATGATATTCTTTCCTTGATTACTATCCCTCCAATTCAAACATCCCCATGAACCATCACATAGCCTTTTTCTCCCCTTTACCATCTGAGGTCCTTATTGATAAATTCCACATCATCATAATTTTCATGCCTNTCCTTAGTTTCCATCGTTTAATTTCAGAAAAATATTAAAAATTTGGTACATTCTATAAAGTGCCCAAACATCGATAGGTCGCAATATCACGTCCCAAAACTATATATATACGTGATCCCCCATGCTAATCAACATCATTTACAACTGTTAACACGGGGGAAGTTTTTCAAATTTCTCTCTATGACTCACAATTGCACGTCCCTTGCTTTCATATCCATAACTTGCTTGCTAGTACTTCGATTTTCATTTTGTTTGAACCTACTTGAACCTGGAGTGTTTAGCTTAGTCGTTGAGGAGGGGCACATTCTAAATAGTGCATAAATTTTTTGAAATTTTTCATCGCCCGAAGGACATTATTAAAGATAATTAATTATAAAATTAAGGATAAATGTGCCAAAAACAATTTCATCTCCTTAGTTATACTGGGAAACTAGATTTGGAAAGCACCTAAGCAAAGAGGATTCAATATTATAATCATTTAGGGACATTTTCTCCTAATAAGTAACATCACATAGAGATAAAGAAAATTTATTATGGTAAGTAGTAAGGTATAACCTAACTTTGGTAACAACCTTACTAACGATTGGCCTCGTGTGATTGTAGATTGCCTCGAAACGTAGACAACAGGAAGGTCCTGCTCAAGGTGGGATCAAGTAGCCTAGGAGAGGTGAAGGACAAGTTCATGCTGAACAACATGCAGAGTAGGAGGAACAATCATTTAGTATCCACCAAAAGACCCTGCCACTATTCAATCAAGGTAGGCAGAAGGAGGAGCTGTAGTAGCATTTGAATAGGGACAACATCTCACATTGCCCCAGGATTGTGTTCAGGTCATCCCTGAAAGATCCATATTAACTATAGTGATCGTGGAATTAAACTTTGGACATTTCAAAGAATTTTCTCCGGAGGCCATTAGGGATCACCTCAAAGGGTCCCCATTGTAGCCTACCATCTTTGAAAGTGGTGCCTAGTACTTAAGGGAAGTGTACCAATTTTGGCACAACAAAGAAGAAGGCACCATGGTTAACATTTGTGGTGTGACTATTGATTTCTCTATTCAAACCATTTCAGAAGTATTAAACCTTTTGAATACAGGGCCAAAGGTTGCTCAGAACTAGCTGGACACTTTCAGAACCGAGCAACTTACTAAACTATTGATAGAGAATAAAAGGGCGGTGGAAGAAAAAGAGAAGGCTGTTTGGGATGCCTCTGCGGCACAAGCGCAAACTTATGTGCACACCAAGGCGCTCAAAGCCTTACAAGAGGAGAAAAAACAACTTGTTGTTGATAACCTTTGGTTGACCTCTGTGGAGAAATAAAAGAATCTTCTCGAAGAACATTTTCAATAGTTGCGAGAACAACTAATTAGGGTCAACTAGGACATGAATCGTTTAGCTAGGGAAAATCGAACCCTCTCGACGGAGGAGGTAGACACCATTTGTTAGAAGATGGCCATTGAAATAAGCACATGGTAGAATGAGGCTAAATGACATGAGAAACTAAAGGAGCATTTCTGGGACTATGTGGGGATGTATAAACAAATCATTGAGAAGGAGATCCATATGGCTAAGGCCCACATCAACACTCTCAGTGCTTAACAGACTGACTGGCAGGCCATATTGGATACATACGCATTTGCCTACCAGGCGGAAGTTATGAGCCGGGACCTGTAGATCTAGGACCTTACAAAGTACATGGAGTTAGCAAACCTGCGATATGCCAACCTTTCCATGTCAACAGCAGGGCACCCAAGAACAGAGCTCGAGCAACAGGTAGCCACCATCTACATCAAATATGAAATAGAATTTGTAGAACGCAAGAAAATATTGCAAAAAATGGAGGTTGTGAATTCTAAACTTGAGGTGGTTAAAGCAAGATACCAGGGGTAGAAAGGTGTTACAACAGACTTGGCTCGATGACTCATAGATTTTCAAGAATACAGAGACAAAGCTAGAGCTTACGAGGAGGAATGACGGGTGTTTGCGGCTTGGTATGTCAAAGCAAATAAAATGTTTCTGCAACTACCATGCCCATGGGAGGTGTCGACTTCATCAAACATTGGAACATTAGCATGGATGGCACAAGATCCTCGAACTTAAGAGGAGAAACTCTAGGCAATACTTCGATGCCATCAAATCCCAAGACCTAGAGCACAAGATAAGGGAAAGGCACCTATGGAGGAGCCACCACCACAAGGAACTACATGAGTTCCACCCAATTTTGTAGCTATAGGATTTTCTTTTGCCTTCTCCATGTTGTGCCTCAATTTTGTTCTAATTACACATTGCAACATGAATCCGTTCTTGTCAGTCAATAATCCCATACCTATCCACTGTGTAATCAATGGAGCTTGTTCTCACTTTAAATCGAGGACTAGTTTTCATTTAGTCATGGGGGTATGATGAGTCATGAATTGTTGGCTGCGATATCGCACCCATGATATCGCGTACGCGATATCACGTACACGATATCACGTATGTGATATCACAGCCTAGACGTGATATCGCAGTCGGTCTCCTCATCTATAAATAAGAGGTAGGTAGACTTGGTAGGGAGTTTTTTGAAGTTTAAGTTTTGTAGTTTTTTGTATTAAGGTAGGGACTTTTTGTCAATTTTTCCTCTCAACCCTTTTGTCCCAGTGCATGCCCGCAGTGTGATGATTGTAATTGTATGACATCCTTATTCAAGTATGATGTACTTGGACATGCACATGACTGACAATAAAGTTCGAGATTACTTCATCATTGCAGCATCCACTTAGCTTAATTATTTAATTGTTATTATTATTTACTGCTTTCTTAGTTAATATCTCTCTACCCTTTTCTCCTAGTAACATGGAATGAGTACAACTTAATCATGAGCATTTAAGTGTGACTACTTGGAAACCCAATAGTGTACCTAGGCCATGCGCTTGGTAATCCCAGTGGTAGTCATGCATGAGGTCCAAGATGTGTACGAATGATTAAGGAATGAATGCTCATCACACTTAGGCTAGTTTAGATTCTCTCTCATCCTCTCTTCTAGCTTAGTTGATATTATTTACCATCATACCTAGGAGTAGCATTAGTGTAGGAACACATCATACAGCTCACTCTAGACTAAACCATACGTGACAAAGCTAGTACTAGTCCAAGTGGGAAGACAACGAACTGTGATCTACGAGTAACTGTTTGGATATCACAACTAGTCCATTTGCGGAGTTCGACCAGAACATGTGTGAAACACTCGTATTTGTATGGTTGAGTGTAGGGGTACCTCGCCACTCATCAATTCCAATGTAGCTCTCTAAGGCTAGTGTAGTTAAGGTGAAGCTAGCATATTCACAAAAGTTTGTTTACTATATTTAGTATCTAGTATGGTTTTGATGGCCCTAGGGTATCAAAACTTACCATAAATGGACAACTATGCTAGGAATTATGGCTTGTTGCACCTACAAACAATATCAATCTATTAGCAATAATGGCAAAAATTTGCAGCTTAAAATCAACAATCTCAAAGCCTATAAAAGTCAAACTTGAACATATTATTTAGGTCCAACCATTTTTTACAACCTAAGCAACCTTGAGCACTTCAAAGCCCATTTTGGCATATGTAAGACTTTTTGAGAAAATTGATATCTACCTAAGAATCGAAGACTCTCAGCATAGTCCTATTGCAACAAAATTCAAATACCACCATTTACACCACTTGATACCAAGGTTGCAAATCCAAGTGAAAAATAGCAAGAGGTTCTTGATGATTGGAGTTGAAAAGTACCTAGATCATGGAGTTTGACTACAGAATATAGCATGTTGCTTCAATAGGCTTCAAGCTCCATCCAAATAAGTTTCTTGTGCATTTGAGCACATAATTTTTAGTTCTTGAACTCTATACTTTAAAATTTTTTGCTATTTCAATAAAATTTGTCAGTTCATTTGTAGTGAAAATTTTATTTCATGTTTAATTCTGCATTTATTTTTAATCAAATTTGTAATTTCTTTTTGTTTTTACCATTTACATTCTTCAAGTCCCTAGGTGATTGGCCAGACTATCCAGGGCACCTTGAATCCTCTTTCTCAAAGGCCATTGGGATTCAAGGTCAAAATTGTTCCACACCTAGGATTTTTAGTTCTTCCAGTAATCGAATTTTTTAGGTGCAACAACATACATCATCGGACTAGGACATCAACACAAACCTTGTGAAGGTTACCTTAGATTTCCATATAATGCTTGACATGGTAAAGTAACTATTGTTTCTTCTTATTGTCTCATTTTATTGGAGTCTCCTATGTAAGAAGATATAAGAGAAATTCATCATACCAATTGGTAACCCTAGGCTCTTGAACTTTAATGGATTTAGCAAAGAGAAGTTCATCTAGAAATTGATCAAGTAAAAGCTCCTCATCCTCCTTGCTATCCCACTGTAACCAAGACAAGTGATTAGTAACTATATTTTTAGTTTTCTTCATGTCCACCATGGTAAGATCAAATTTGTGCAAAATCACAAGTCACCATATGACACGAAGGCTAATTGCTAGCTTGTTCATCATGAAATGGATGGTAATGTAATCATTGTGCATAAAAAATTGGTATCCAAGCACAATTCTTGAATTTTTCCAAGGCATAGACTATCATCATAAGATTATTTTTAATGGTGGTGTAATTCAATTATACACCCACAATGCTTCTACTTATACAATGGATGTAGTATGGATGTTTCTAGTTATCAATTTATGTAAGAATTGCTCCCAACACATAGTTAGATGCATCTATCATTATGTGGAATGATCTGGATCAATCTATAGCACGTAGAATAAGAGTTTCCATGAGATTTTTTTAATTGCTGGAATGTTTATTCACATTCCTTGTTCCATTCAAAAGCTACATATTTCTTTGTAAGTTCCACTAGTAGTTTGGTGATTTTGGACAAATTCTTGATAAAGAACCTATAGTAACTAGTATAACCAAGGAATGATCTCACATCTTTCATAGTTTGAGGTTGCTTGGTGATTCCCTAGATGAGCCTTACTTTTTTTTGGGTTAACCTTAGTCCTTTTTGCTAAAATCCAATATCCCAAGATAATGCCCTCTTTGATCATCAAGTGACTTTTTTGCTAATTGAATTGTAAGTTTGTCTTCACATAGCACTTTAGCACTTACTCTAGATGGTCCTAGGCTTGTTCAAATTTGGTACCATAGGTGGAAAAGTCATCTGTGAAGACTTTCATACCACTATCAGTTTCCTACTAAAAAATACTAAGTACTAGGCATTAGAAAGTTGTAGGGACATTACAAAGGCCAAAGGGCTTCTTATATGCAAAAGTCCCCCATGGACTTATGAAAGTTATCTTGGCTTGATCTTCTGGTATTATCTGAATTTAGATATATCCACTATAACCATCTAGAAAATTATAGTAGTTATGCCATGTAATTTATATCTAGCACTTGGTTCATAAATGACAATGCGAAATGATCTTTAAATTATATCATATTCAATAGACTAAAGTCTACATAGACTCTCTTTTTTCCTTTTTTCTTTGGTATAATCATGAGTGGCCTTACCCACTCATTGTTTGCTATAGGATATATGAGCCATGATATAAGAAGTTATTCCACTTCATTCTTAACTACTTGCTTAAGCTTCGAGTTTAATCTCCTCTGTAGTTGACTTCTTGGTTTGATGGAGGAGTCTATATGGATTCAATATTAACATATCCATAGATCTATTCCTATTAACTCATGGTATGACCATGCAAAGGTTGTTGGCCATTTGTTCATTACTTGTAGTAGCTTCTTTTTCTGTTCTTAGGTGAGATTGACCTTGATAATTACTAACTTGCTATTATCAAGAAAAACATATTCTAATGTTGCCAATAAAATCTTAAATTCAAGGGGCTTTTTCCTAAAATCATCAAAGATTTCCAACTCCCCCTAATCCATTTTTGCATTTTTGTAGGAGAGATGATTATGAATCTTCTCCATTTCATCCATGTTATCTGTGTAAGCACTTGTGAGAAACTCCACTGGTTATATATATACATATATATATATATATTATTGATTTAGAGTTATATGTAATGTTAACCACTATGTACCTTCTTGTTTTGTGTTGTTGCATATAGGCATCATTAAATGTTTGGTATTTCGGCATACGTATTAGATGTTGTGATGAATGTACTCTTCATAGCTTATATCCTTTGCATGGAATGACACTCTGTATCACTATAAGCAATGCATTAAACTTGCTTCTTCTTGAGATTTTTGAATTCATTTTTTTTCAAGAGTTTCAACAAAAGGTCTCTAATCCTCCTCTTGGAACCAGTTGTACTGAGCCAAACTCTTTCCATGATAATAGGGAAGTCCCCCTTGCAATTATCCATATGGATCATTGATGAAACATGAGTTGGCTGTGTTGATGTAGCCATATCAAGGTATATGCCTTAATGCAGATGCCTCAATGCATGCCATTGCATCTTTTCGTTGCATTGATGCAGCTATGTTGAGGTAGATGTGTCAACGCAGATGCCTCAACACATGCCATCACATCTATTTGAATAAAATGTTATTTTTGTTCGCTTTGATATCGATATATGATATTAGAGCCTTGATATCGGATACCCACTATTGGGGGCCAAGATGCGATGTTGGATATCTAATATCACAAGATGTGTGCCAGCCTATAAATATAACACTTGGAAAAATAATTTGGTATAAAATTAATCAATAGAGTAGTTGAACTCTTGCACTTTTATTCCATAGTCTTAAAAAATAGTCAGTGAGTACCCATAATGTGGATTTGAGTTGGTTGTATAGTGTCTTATTTGAGTGGCAATGTACCTAGACACATTCCATGAATGACAAGATTGAGATTGATTCTTATTCATAGCAGCAGTTTAACTTAGATTAGATTTACTTTCCATGCAATTTACTTTTTATGTACTTAGTTAATATTTACATTTTTATGAATATTAATGAATTGGTGGAATGAGCATGACCTATTTTGAGCATAAACACATATTTTTTTAATAACCCCAATAGTGTTATTGCTTGGTTCACCCAGTAGCATAGCACTTGGTAATTCTAATAGTGGATACGTAGGTTCAGGATGTGTATGACAAATTGGGAATAGACACTCATTGCCTGTTGGCTAGTCTAGACTTTATTTTCCATTGTTAATTATCTTAATTAATTGATTTCTTTATTACCATTAGGAGTAGCATAAGGCCAAAATAACATTAATTATCATATGCATTACTTTGGCCTAAACCATACATGACAAAGTTGCCACTAGTCCAAGTGGAAACAATGAACTGTGATCAAGACATAATGATTTGGTATGGTTGGATGTAAGAGTACCTCGCTGCTCATCATTGGTGCCGTTGCCAAGGATGATGATAGTTATCTAAATTAGCTATATTATACACAATTGCTATAAATATATTAATTACCTATCTCTTAGAAAATATTAATATTTTAAGTCACACACATTATTAGGTAAAATCATGTCTTCTTCACTTAGGACCAAGATTGCATCACATGATGAAAGCACTCATAGGAGAAATGAGAGGATCTATACTAAAGAAAATTGGAGTGAACAGCCTCAAACAGGGATTTCTTATGCTCATTTAGACCCTTACTACACTCAAAGACTATGTTTAGCTGGTGTAGAAAATCCTAGAGGAGATGGAGTTAGTCCTAGAACAAAGAGGGCCTCAAGGCCAAGCACCTCCTCAAAACCTAGAAAAGATAAATCGAGGGACCATGAAGAGAACTATAGAAGGCATGATGATTCTACCAATTTCTCATCTTCCTCTTCCTCTTCAACATCTAGTTTTGACAAAGATGAATGTAGGTATAGAGACAAAGCTCCACTATGGGGTCAAGATAAAGATAGAAATTAAACCCAAAGAAAAAATCAAGGACATTAAAATGAGCATAGACAAGATCATCACAATAAGACAAATAGAAATATATATTATTACCATGATGTGTTTGGTACAAATGAACCCTTGTTGACTAATAGGGGCCTGACACAAATTAGGGAAGTAGTTAAAATAGCACAAAGGCATCAAATGGACAACCATATCAAATGGTTTGACATGACCAACATTCCTAAATTTAGGGGAGGCTATAATTCTGATCCACAACATCACTTACAATCCTTCTATGATGCATTGCCTTGCAAAACTATTGAAAATAAGTGGCAAAAGCTTAAGCTCTTCTATAGGAAACTAATAGATGAAGCTGAAAGTTGGTATAGATTGTTGGAACCAAGTTCCATCCACCAATAGTTCACAATGCTAAAACATTTCAATGAAAAATATCAAACATATGTGAAAGTGTCCAACCTAAGAAAAAAAATCCAAGAGTGGAAGTAAGAAAATTATGAACCCTTGGATGTGGCCTTGGATAGATACTATTTGCTATTACATAGATGTCTTGGTCATGATTTCTCTTAAAAGGAGCAACTTTTCCACATCATAGATGGGCTTCGTAATGAAACAAGAGAGACCCTTGGGATGTATGCTCAAGGTCAATCATACAAATTAAAAGCCCATCAGATACAAATACCCTTGGGGAGGTCATCATCAAACCAACACTACCCTTATTATCAGCGAAATCCATATGAATATTATCTTCAACAACATATTTCCCTGACTAGTCTACTTCTTTTACCTCAAATTACTACTACTACTCTCTTGAATATCATCATCCAGAAACATATTCCATGAGATCACCACCTCACACCTCTCATCCTTCATCATATCCTCAATATTCTCATACTTTCCTCCACCATATGTCACCACCAACAACATAAGAAGTTTTGACACCACAACATTAATGAAAGAATGCCACTTGTGCTACAAACATACACAAAAATGCTAATGCTAGTAGATCTCCACCATAATCTCAAAAATGTCCTTTCTTTAGGATAGTTCCTATGCATAAGCACAACACTTGTGAACCTGATAATTCATCAAAACTAGCATAAGGCCAATTTGATGCAACAACCTTCCTTGTTGGAACAATGTCTCCTAATCATACAAAAAAGCCAACAACCATTACCACTCCAACACAAGACATAAATGATGAACTTATCATTGTGGAGAGATAGAATAATCCATGCATCATGAATAATAGTATAGGGTATAGTTGTGGGCTAGAAATTTAAAATATTAACATAGACCACAACAAAGTTCAAGAGCAAATGTGTGAGCAAAAACCAATCTATGTAGTAGCCACTAAACTAGAAGACACCTAGTGGCTTGAAAATGAGAATATAAAATTATTTCAAAGATGCATGAAGGTAATTGATTCTCTTATTAGTTCTAGACTTAAGAAAATGGACCAAAAAAAGGACTTAGATGCATATATTTTACACTTTGATCATACACCAAAAAAGGATATTAAACATGGAGACTCAAGAATTAAAATAGAAAATCAAGAAGAAGAAGAAAACACATTTGGATCCTCCAAAATGGAAATACCTTCATGTCCAAATGAAGATACATCTCTAAATGATCCAAAAAGAACTATCACTAATGTTAGATGTGCTACCACATGATTAATTAAATCAGTAATGGCAATAGATGGGAAATCAATGGTGTATAACTAAGGGATTGTGCAATCCATCTCCCAAATGTGTAGCCATAAGATTAGTTGTGGGGGAGATGCTCCATCCTAGTTCAAGAACTAATAAGTGTTTTGTACTTTTTTTTTTTAAAATTTTTTATCATTTTGCTATTTTTTCCAAAATTTTTGGATTCTTAATATGTTTTCCATTTCTTAATATGTTTCTTTTCTTTCTAATTTTCTCTTTTTTGGAGTCATCTTCTTTATGTTTTATAAATTTTTTTCTATGCTTCCATTAATAATATTGTCAATCATGATGTAGAAGTTGATGCTATGTGTTGGGTTTTTATGCTATGCTATCAAGATGATTGGGTAAGTAATTGTGTAAAGTAATGAGACCACCTCATCCATCCCTCCAATTCTTTGAATAAAAGGCCTTTTTCATGGAAAAAATTTGGTTTTTCTTTTGATAAAAACTAAAATTAATCAATGATCATTACACCTTGAAGAAAGAGGGAATAACCAAATGGGAATGGAAAGGGGTGTGGCCTGAAGGGAACTTGTTGGATTTTCTTCTTGACTTCTTTCATGTGGTTTATGACTCCTCAAGGAACGTATCATCACTTCTTCATTGAACAATAAATAGGAAGCTATGTATTTACATGGTATGATTCTCATTAAAAAAAAAATAAAACAAAAAAAGGAAAAAAATTAAAAAATAATAATGAGAATTCAAAGCACATGTCTTAAACACAATAATGGGCTACAAGCATTGGTTATGGAGTTGGAAAGACATGTTACCTATGCCTAAAGGTGTCTTTTTAACTAAGGCCCTTCTTTCCTCTATTTTTCTTCTCTTTTTGGAGTGATGATTGTTCTTTGAGGTGGTTGTGGATTCATGGTGGTTGGTAGGAAGGAACACATCAATGCGAGATCATTGTTCATGGTATGGACTTAGTATGAACTTGGATAGATAGGTATGTTGATCATTTTAATCATATTTTTCACAAGAACCTATTATGGACATGGTCAAGTACCTTACATCCCAATCTCTACAATCCTTTCTTATCCCATTACTCACTTCACTACTACATGTGATTATGAGCCTTTTGATTTACTATAGTATAGTGTAACACCCTAGCCATGGTAGTTGTGTGTTGTTTGGAACAAAGGAATAATCTATATTTAACTTCTAAGGTGCTCATGGACATCTATAGAAGTGGTTGTGCAAGAGCATTATGGTAGGAGCCTGCTTTGGGAGGGACCCACTTGCATAATTTTTTTTGATCATGGCTTTGAACTAACCTTTAATTCTTTCAGAACATCAGTGATGGTTTCTCTAAATTTATGCATGCTTTTGGGACTACTTCTCAGCTATTTCATTAAATTTTTCTACTTTTCTATTTCCATGTCCATTAATATTTCTTAATCATCTTCTAGATTAGACCTTTGGTTTCAATTGTTTGATAACTTATGTGCTTCTGGAGTTACGCTTATTAGTCATGGAGGCTAGGGATGTTTGATTTGAAATTTTTCTAAGATCTTATTTTCAAACATCATGGTAACTAATAGTAATTAATCACCTTGGGAATAGTATGTTGTAATCACCTTTTTCTTAAATGAAAACTAAGGGATTCAAAAAGGGTTAATTATTAAGAAAAATTTACCAATACTAATGTTGATCCTTTGGTGACTATAGTTGATGCTAAAAGAAATGCCTAAGGAAGAAGGTCTTTTACTAGGAATGGAAACAAAGCCAAGAGGGGGACAACGGAGGATATGCCCATGAAAAAATCATGGCACATACAAGATAACAGCACAAACTTTGCATGTTTGTTAGATCCATGGAACGATAAGAAGAAATTTTAGTCCATTCTTCAAGAATGTTTTGCATAACTAAAGAAGCATTGACATAACAATCAATGTTGAAAGTCTGTCATCACTAGTGGGAACAAGAAGAATCATCTTCAGTGGATTCTTGAAGACCTCTATAAATTTTTTAATCTTCAATGTTTTTCCAATATTTTTATTACTTTATCATTTTGTATGCATCCACTCAAATAAAATTTTGTAATGTACTCAAAGTCAGTCAGCAATTAGTGTTAGTCAATAATCCCATCATTTCTAATTTTTTGTAAATAAGCTTGACCCTATCTTGTTAACTTGAGGATGATTTTTTACTTAGTCATGAGGATATGATGAAGCATCAATTGATTGCATTGACACAACCGTGTTGAGGTAGATGCCTCAACGCAGATGCCTCAACATATGCTGTCGCATTTGTTTGAATAAAAAGTTAATTTTTTTAGCTTTGATATCAGATACCCAATATCAGGGAACATGATGCAATGTCAAATATCTCATATTGTGGGATGTGTGCCAGCTTAAAAATGTAACACTTGGGCACATAGTTTGGGCATAAAATTAGCTAATAGAGTAGCTAAACTCTTGTAGTTTTATTTCGTAGTCTTAGAGAATACTTAGTGAGTGCCTACATTGTAAATTTGAGTCAGTTGTACAGTGTCTTATTCAAGTGGAAATGTACCTAGACACATTCCATGAATGGCAATAAGATTGAGATTGATTCTTATTCATTGCAGTCCTTTGACTTAGATTAGATTTACTTTCCATGCAATTTACTTTTCATGCACTTATTTAATATTTACATTTTTATGCATATTAATGAATTGGCTGAATAAGCACAACTTGTTTCGATTGTAAACACATATTCACTCAATAACCCCAGCAACATTATTACTTAGTTTGCCTAGTAGCATAGTGCTTGGTAATCCTAGTAGTGGATACATGGGTTCAGGACATGTACAACAAGCTAGAAACAGACACTCATCATCCATAGGCTAGTCTAGACTTTACTTTCCATTGTTAATTAGCTTAATTAATTGATTTATTTATTACCATTAGGAGTAGCATAAGGCCAAAACAACATCAATTATCATATGCCTCACTTTGGACTAAACCATACATGACAAAGCTACCACTAGTCCAAGTCGGAAGATAATGAACTGCGATCAAGACATAATGATATAGATGCGACAACTAGTCTCATCCATGGAATTTGACTGGAACATGCATGAACACTTGTGATTCGTATGGTTGGATGTAGGGCTACCTCACTACTCATCAATCACCATAAAATCTACTAGATATAACCAACCACAGATGGTGGTCATAATGTCCTCCACCAATCCTAAAGAAATAGTGATGGAGTGATCTACAAGATTTAATCCAATGTTATATTTCTTGAGTAGAGGCACACTTATACATCTCTTGAAAAATTAAGTTTATTCTAGAACCTAAATCTAGTAGAGCCTTTCATGGATCATTTTCTTCAATCTGCAAATAGATTAGGAGATCTCAAAACTAGATTGTTTCCTAAAAAGATGTCCTATCTTGATCTCATTTGTGACTGAGTGGGTCAACATGATAGTTTAAACATATAAGAACCTTTAATTTAAAGGTGACTTGATGGTAATTTTGAAAGTAGTTGATGTAGGGTTAGTAGTCATAGATGTTTGTGAGGGTTTTTATGAACTATTTGATATGAAGAAAGTCCTCTTTCGAGGCTTATGCTCAACACCACTTGGATGATTATGAGGTTGTAAGCTTACTTTCCTTGTAACATTTCATTGTTGGGGCTATGATAGAACTGTCATTTGCATAGGTGATGCAGGTGGCAAAGGAGTAGTGTTAGAAGATGCAGGATCAGTTGATGAATAGAGAAAAGGATAATTGGAGGGAGATTCAATTTATGAAGTAGGGGTTTTGTGATATTCTAGAGGATAGTAGTGATTCTAAAAAGAAGTATGGTTTGCAGAGCTATGAAAAGATATAGGTTGTTGGACATAATGGCCACAGGGGTCCAACTACTAGTGAGGATATTATTGCTATGGTGATGACATTTCCCATGACTATGAGTTTTGCCATTGTTTATATTACTCTTGAGGTTGAGGAGATGCTACACTTGGGTAATACTGAGTTTGGTGGAACTGCTACCTATAAGTGCCTTGTGGATAAGGTAATTGCTTTTTTGCCAATTTTAGATTCAATGCGTACACCCTAGATTCTTGCAGATGTAATACTATAGGGAAAAATCCCTTGAGATGTTCATATTGAAAAATATTATATTCTTCATCATTTGTTTCTAAACCTATAATTTCATCAATCATTCCAATCTTATCTTTTTGCTGATAGTAACTCCTACCTATATCTTTTTTTCTCCTTTTGTTTCCATCTCTAATTCCATGCTTTGTCTTCTTCTTCATAATTTTTAGAGTAGTTTAGAACTTTTCATCTAATAAGTCTTACATTTTATTCACCTTAGCCAATATTTCAGTAACATATTTTTGAGTCAGCAATATTTTCCTTTGCACCACCTCATCTAGTGGTAATTCCTTCTTTAAATCATTAAAGATAAAATGGTCAATCCATTAGAGATTGAAATATAATGAAATATAGGTTAAGAAGAAAATTTAAATAGTCTTATTAGAAGTAAGAGACTATCATAAAGTTGAAATTCCTAAGGCAAGGTGATAAGGATGTCAAAGAATTCTACGTCAAATTTTGTGATCTATTCCATTACGCTAAAGTGAACTAGGAGGATTATGAATAGGCCTTAATCTTTTTAGGTGATTTCAAAATGATGTATTAATAGGAGTTATATTTTTATGAGCCACAAACTATTGATGAGACTTATGATTTGACACTAAAGATAGAAAAGAAATTAAGTGGATTTAGAAACAAAAACAAATAAACTTTAAAGAGGAAAAACAAAGAATCAAAATTTGAGAAGGCATCCATGTCCAAATCTAAGATAAAGATGCCAGCCATGATAAGAAAATAAATAAAGAGGATGAAAAGAGCAAAGTCAAGAAGGACTAAGGTAAGGAAAGTAAGGGTCAAGGTAGTAGCTCATACAAGATTCAATGCTTCAAGTGTGAAGAATGGAAACACAAGTAATCACAAGGTTCGCTTTACAAGAAAACCAAGGGTAAAGGTTTAAAAATCATAGAGGTGGAGGTGACATCAAACCAAGGTCTTCAGAGATGTAATTATAATCCTCTCAAGATTGAGGAAGTTTCTAAATTAAATTCTTGTGCATTCATGGGGAATATGAATAGAGGAGACCATCTTGATAAAAAATTGCTATTTCAAATTGGGGTTATATGTGATGAACCGCGATATTGGGGCCATGATATCACATCCACGATATTGAGTCTGTGATATCGGAGCCTACCATGTGATTTCGGATACCCAATATTGAGACCTGCCTCTTTGCCTATAAATAAGAGGTAGGCATACTTGGCGTTGTAATTAGATAGTTAGTCTCTTAGCTAAACTCTTGCCTTTTCTTCCTCCCAGAGTTAGAATTATTTCTGTGTGCCCATAGTAGGAGTCATAAAGTGAATGAATCTTTATTCAAGAATTGTGTACTTGAGCATACTTTGTGTACAACAATAAAGATGAACTTTATGATAAACCTTGCAGAAGCCAGAATAGATTAATTAATGTTACTTATTGAAAGACCCTAAAATTTTGAGGCACTTTTGCTTCACTAGGGTCTCGAAACTGAGGCAAGGATTTCCACAAGTGTGACCTCATAGCTGCTTGGCAGGAAAAGGATGCTCTGAGTTTAGATTGTCTAGTCTGGCAAGTTTTCTACCTCCAGAGCATGGACCCCTTGGCCTGCCCACGTGGATAATTCACCCGACTAACAATTTACTCAGAAATCATGCTAAGATTTGTCGATGGTGCTTAGGATGGACAAAACAGTTTAACAAGTTTTCTAGTGAAGAAATTTGCTACGCTACGCTATGCTATGTAGTGTAGCAGGCTTCAGAAAATAATTGCTCAGGCAATCAAGTGTAAATTGTTGTAGGACAAAGTGCTATGCTATACTATGCTACGCAGCATAGCACAACGTAGCAAAGGAAAATCAGAAAGGTCTAGCTTACCAAGTAACTCCAATTAGGAAATTGCACTCGGCAAGCACGCTGGCCTTCAAAACTAGTTGCCGTGTTCAACTTCAAGTCCTTTAGCAAAGTTTCTTACTAGAAAGTGGCAGATTATGTTAAAAGAAGGATATGCTAATTGCTATGCTGTTCTACGCTACATAGTGTAGCATAGCGTAATGACGATACAAGAACAACAAAAGGTGTCTCAAATGCAAGTTCATAAAGTTCAAAGGTTTCCCTTCACAAAAGAAAAAGTTACAGTTTTTGGCATGATCAAGCTTCAAGCAAGCGTTCGCAACTTCAACATGGGTTGCAGATGAAGCTAGATTCTACGCTATGTTATGCTACATAGCATAGTGTATTGACCAAAATCATCGACATAAGGCTGGAAGGGAAAAACGAACATCAAAAGATCGTCGGATAGGTACAGTTGACTCTATCTTCATGCGAGCGCAAGCTGGAAAAGAAAATGAAGGCAGAGTGCCTTGGATGGTCTGCATGCAAATCAACCAAGGACTTCCCCAAACGTAAGCTATAGCTTGCACTGGGGTTATTGTAACTAATGTCTGAAATGAAACAGTGATGCAAAAAATGCAAATGGAGCGTATATAGAATGGTATCATAAACAAAGCATAAACTAAATTTAAAACAGAGTAAACAATATAATGGAAGACAAAAATGAACTGTATTGTATTGCTTAAAATGAATGTGCACCGGTCAAAGCATAGCTACACATGTGGATGGCAAGTCAAGTGCTAAGCCCTGGGGTGATATGCTTGCAGATGCTTGGATGCTAGGAGTCAGGCAAGCCCAAGCATCCAAAAGTTGCTAGTTAGTGTTTCCTAAGTCGTCAACCTTCAAAATTGCTAACCCTATTTATGTGAATGAATGGGGTATTTATAGGGTTTGGCTAGGATCAGGTATGGAACTCATAGATGGATCAATGGCTGAGAAATAAGAGGAAAATGGATCATGTGACAAGTTTTCGATGGGCAGCTACATGTCAATTGGGCATGTGTGGGCAGGCTACGTTCTTGACCGGATGCACTGTATCTTACAACATGTTTTGGCTTATGCAAGCTAGCTTACGCCCATAGAAGTAGATACAATTTGGAGCATAAGAGCTTGACAAGATCACAAATAATGAAAATTTACAATGAAAATGATAATGTACAACAAGAGAAATTGACTCTGGCTCACTTGAAACTTCTCGATCCATGGATTGATTGCTGTAGGGTGTTGATCTGAGTGGTTCTATAGCTGTTGGAGGCATTTCTATCTCACAAAAGCTCCTAGCATTAGTTGATTTTGTCTTGGAATTTCCTAAGAGTATGTTTGGCATGCTTATGATCAGGCGTGATTAGCACTCACGCTGCAGTCATGCTGCCAGTGTGAGATCAGCATGACCTCAGCATGAGTGAGACGAAAATGATGCATTTCACCCTTAGTTTTTGATATTTGAAGCATGTTCTTTGAGTGCACCTGTTGCCTAACTGTGTTTGACCCTGAGAGTGATGTCTAAGTCAAAAATTGAGCTTGTTTGTGCCTTGTTTTAAGCCACTTATGGTAGCTCACGCTGGACTCACGTTGCCAGCGTGAGCTCAGCATGAGCAAGAAAAATTTGCAATTTTGGACCTAAAATCTAACATTCTAGAGGTTGGGACTTGAAGTTGTCAACAATGAACCCTAAGGATGACTTGCACCTTGGAAATTAGACCATTCCAACTTGGTTTTGAGGCTCTTGAAGTTGCTCATGCTGTACTCATGCTGCTAGTGTGACCTTAGTGTGATCTCAGCGTGACCTGGAGAAATTGTGCAATCTAGCCTAAAATCTGAGCTCCTGAATGCTGAAACTTGAAGTGGATAATAGTGACCCTTGAGGATGGCTTGCACCCTTAGATTGGACCATTTTGACTTGATCTTGAAGTCATTGGAGTAACTCATGCTGAGGGCAAGCTAGCTTGACAAGCCAAATGTGAGTAAGCTAGCTTGACAAGCTAAGCGTGGGCAAGCTGGCTTGACAAGCCGAGCATGAGTTACATGCCTTAGTCAAACTTTTTCCTCCCAAAAGCTCAAAAGGCTCAGAGTTGTTCTCGTCTCAAAGTGTTAGGTCAAAATTAGTGGTGTTTCATTGGCTCCTCTTTGTTGATGCCTAGAGGAATCTACCCAAGAGGCATCAACAAAGAAGTACAAAACATCATGATCAACCAAGTACCAAGCATTGTCCATCGGCCCTTGGCTGGATGTCATCGCACCATGTTCAAAAGTACATGGGATTGGGGAAGTGCAGCTCAAGATGCAAGGGGATTGGTTGTAATTGGGGGGAATCAGGAGTTGATCAAGGGTTATAATTGCTATTGGAATTGAGGTAGAGGAATGCTCTCACATGAACAAGCCATGTTTTAGTCCTTGTCAATAGCCAGTGTTTGGCAGACGTAGGAGCCAAGACATAGGAGGTGCGTTCTTTGGAGAAACAAGATTCTTGTAGAGTGTTTGCAAGAGCTTGTTATAAATAGCCAAAGCCACGTGATGATGTGCAACATGATCATTTGAGACATAAGTGTAACTATTTTTCTAAGAAAATTACCTTCCTACCCAGGGTTTGTATGAGAAGAGCCAATGGTCTTTGGTCTGTGATGTTAACAAGGTCATGAAGACCTTTTCTATGCATTTTTCTCTTTGATCTTTTTGTTTTTTGTTTTGTTTTTGTGTCTCTTTTTTGGAAGAGCTTGCTTTCAGTGCTATACTCATGCTCATGCGCTTGCATTTGTATCATTTACCGTGTACCATGTTTTGCGTTGCAACTGCTTAGAGAATCATAGTGTTCAATAGTGTATCGAGAGTTTTGGGATGAGTAGAATGTATCAAGGGGGTGTAATTGAATAGGATAAGGGAAACATGATGGGGAATAGAGAATGTATCAGAAGTCAGGAATGTACTTATGAATGGATTGATTGACCCAGTTGTGTGCATCAGGAGGAATGTGTTACCTTGTCGTCATGATGAAGTGCATCTATGCATGAACACCTCAGGCATGTCATCTTGCAAACAAAACTCTGAGAAGACAAGAAAACCACAAATGATTTGGTTAACTAAGTACTTTAAAGTTGAAAACAACCAAGGAGATAGAGCCACCATGTGCAATTCTAAAGTAGACAGAATCATGGACAACATCAGCTTCATCAGGGTTTGTGAGACAAATTATGTAGCAAACTTTTGTGGAACACGTACAACCAATTGCAGCAACATATCTTTTCAAGTATTACCTGGTTGTTGGTGATGCCACCAATTTATAGTCTTAGCAGACTATTATGGGTTAGTTTCAGGTCATAACCCTTTGGACGGTGCCAGTTTAGTATTGTAGCAGATAGTGCATTGCTAGTTTATGGTCGTAGCAGACTGTGAAGAGGCAAACCAGTTTAGAGTCTTAGTGGACAGAGCTCTATGGTGTTAGTTCACTGTCATGGCTCCAGGATACTCTATGGTGCTAGTTTCAAGTCATAGCCCCAAGACCGTTCTATGGCATTAGTTTTAGGTCGTGATGCCAGGACCATTACGTATCTCAAGTTCATCAGAGATAGTACTACTTCAGGTACATGTGATTTGTGGGATTAGCAAACTCGTTCCCATCCATGTTAGCAAGTTTGAATGCTCCATTATTATATGCCTAGGTGACTAAGTAAGGCCCTTTCCAGTTAGCTGAGAATTTATCTAGATCTTCATGGATGACCTTAAGGACTAGGTATCCTTCCTTAATCAGGCACTTATGTATATTGTGTTTATGTCATTGTCGTTGTTACTTTTGATACCACTCGATCTAATCAAGTGTTCATACATGTTCCTCCTCCATCAAGTCAAGGTCAGTAATGCATAGTTCATTTCTTTGGCTTTCATTAAGGAGGCCTGAGAGAGCTATCCACAATGAGGGAACCTATAACTCCAAAGGTAAAACAGCTTTAGATCCGTATACAAGACTATATGAAGTTTTACCTGTAGATGTTTGATGTTTCGTTCTATATGCCCATAATGTATAGACTAATTATTTTTCTCATCACCTCTTGCTCTGATTTAACATCGTTTTGAGCACCATGATGATAGTTTTGTTTGTAGCATCTGCTTTACCATTGCTCTGTGGGTAGTAAGGTGACGAGAATGCATGTTTAATACCTAGGTTTTCATAGAAGCTTTTAGTATCTGTACTACTAAACTGTGGTCCATTGTTAGTAATGATGGTCATCGGGATACCAAAATAGGTCATGATGTTCTCTATTATGAAATTGCAAACGTGTTTAGAAGTGGTCTTCCTAAGGGGAATAGCTTCTACCCATTTTGTGAAGTATTTAGTTGTTGTGATAATGAAGCTATGTCTTGTGGAGGATGATGGCATTATTTGTCCAATTAAGTCTAATCCCAATCTTTGGAATGACCATGTGATTTATGTTATGTGCAATTTGTTAGGTGGCACATGTATTAGGTTACCATGCCTTTGGCAAATGTCACATGTCCTAACCTTGGAGAAGCAATCGTACTCCATGTGTGGCCAGTAGTAGCCCAAGTGCCTAATCGTTGTTGCCATTACTTTGGGTGCTATGTGCCCCCACAAAGTCCTTTGTGGACTTGTTCTACAATCGTTTGACCGTTGATGCTACTAACACACATCAACAGAATGCCTTCATAGGATTTGCAACACAAGGTGTCTCCTATTAACGTTTATTGCCAAGAGCGTTTTTGCATGACGTCCTTTTGTGCATTTGTCAAATGTTGTGGAGGTTCCCCTCATAGAAGGTACTCTTTTATGTCATCGTACCATTTTATTACATGTGTTGTGCTAATAGATGCTATAGGCATTTCATTGAGAGCATCGATTATAGGTTCGACACAATTTTTTTTAGAACTAGACAACGCATGGAACATTTCAGGTGTCATGTTTAGGGCCAGCATAGTAAGTGCATTGGCAATAGTGTTTTCGCTTCTAGGGACATGCTATATATCCATGTCTACTAATTGCTTCAGTAGATGTTTGGTCAAATCACAATATGGTTGCAAATGGAGAGCTTTGCATGCGTAAACTTCCGTGGCTTGATTAATGACTAGCTGTGAATCACCTCGAACTACAAGATGTGCGATTCCTAAAGTCAATGCTGCCCGAAGACCTCTAAGAAGACCTTTGTATTCTACCATGTTATTGGTGTAGGGAAAAGTTAATCGGTAGGTGAAGGGTTGGATTGCTCTGGAAGGATATGTTAAAATGGCCGCAACACTTCCTCCTCGAGAAGTTGAAGCTCCATCGAAATAAAGGACTTCCTTGTAGTTATTAGGTATGGCATCTATACTATTAACATTCTCATCTAAGAATTTGGGATTAATCATTGTTTGATCATGTGTTGGCAAGACAGTTAACTGCGTGACTATCGCTTGACCTTTTGTGGAGTATTGGGCAACATAGTGTAGGTCAAACTCTACGATGCTTTCCATCTAGTTATCCTACTCGACTCGTTAATATTATTAGTGATGGCTCATAGCACATTATTCTTGCAAATGATATAGACTTGATTACGGAAGAGATAATGCCACCATTTCTTCAAAGAGAAGATAAGGGCAAGGCATAATTTCTTCACATCATTGTATCATTGTCCATAGGCGATTAGAGTGTGGCTTAAGTAATAAATGGGGATCTCGATTCCATCTTTACATTTTTGGCAAAGCATCAATGCAATGGAAGAATTAGAGGTTGCGAGGTAGATGTAGAAAGGTTTATCGCTTTGTGGGGGATAAATTGTCAGCAGTTGAACTAGCTCTTGCTTTATGTTCTCGAATGCCTCCTAACACTGCTATGTTCATTGGAAATGCACATTCTTTCATAGAAGGTGTTGCATGGGACTCAAATTATCCATAATTTTTGGATAAAATGTCTAATAAATTGCAGCCTACCTTGTAGACCATGTAGTTTAGTAAGGTTTTTTGGTGGTTGCATGTTAATTATTGCCTTAACCTTGTCGGGATCTACTCATATCCTTGTTTCAGAGACTACGAAGCTGAGCATTTTGCCCATTTTAACACCAAAGAAACTTCTTTGGATTGAGTTTGAGGTCATGTTTGAGACAACATTTAAGCACTAAATCTAGATCTTTTGCATGTTCTTCAGTTGTTTTAGATTTAACTACAATGTTGTCAACATAATCATTAAGCAAATTGAGCATGTAATCACTAAATATATATGTCATTGCTCGTTGATATGTAGCTCCTGTATATTTAAGATCAAATGGCATCATCGTATAGCAGAATGTACCCCAAGGTGTCATAAAGGTTGTTCGGAGTTGATGTTTTGGGTTGATTATTATTTGATTGTATCCTGAAAATCCTTCCATAAAGGATAATAGTGCATGCCCAACAGTTGTGTCAATAAGTTGATTGATGCTGAAGTCATCCTTTATAGTGGCTATGTTGAGATCACAGAAGTCAATGCATATACGTATACTATCATTCTTCTTAGGGACTACAAAAATGTTTGATACCCAGTTGAAATAGTCAACAACTCAAATGAAACTGGGTTGGTAGAGCTTTGTGATTTTAGCACGAACTACTAACGCCACCTTAGGTCTAACCTTTCATGCTTTTTGGTTCATCGGTTTGACTTTTTCATTAAGAATGATGTTGTGTTGGACGATTTGAGGGTCTAATCCTAGCATGTCGGTATATGACCATGTGAATATTTTTATATTGTCTTTCAGTACTTGAGTGATGTCACTGACAAGTTGTGAGTCCAGTAGGGCACTTAATTTCAATGTTCTATTTTCACCACTAGATGTAGTAATGGGGACTTTAACAAGAGGGTCTTCAGTGATATTATTGGCCTCTAGATCTAAAGTCTTAGCCACATTTTTAGGCCAGTCTGATATTTCCTGAGTGGAGGCTATTAAGTTAGTATAAGAGGATGGATCTAGATCTAGGGATTCTAGATTGATTGCTCTTTTTTCCATTCTACTATTTTCCTAACCCCTACACCTTGGGTAGTCACCAGTGATAAATCTCTAAACTAGTTTCTGCCATAACCACAACTTAGCCAATGCACTTCATATTGAGGCAAGGTATCAACTGCATTGTGGTTTATCTATCCTTGCTCATTTGTGACTATGTTGTGTATGCAAATGACAATTATACAAATAATGGATTGGGCTTGGAAGAAGCACTCAGGATGGACCAGAATTGGAGCATTTGTGAAAGGAGCAAGTTTGGTGGTGTGGCTATGGATAAACAATGGAAGGCACAATCTTAGCATTGGTGGCATCATGGTTCATCTTCTCTCTCTCTCTTTCTTTTCAAGCTACCAAATAAAGGCTTGGATATCATTTATGTACAAGTGTTCACCACAATAATCATGAACACTAATGTTGTAATATTCTTATTGATCTGTTCATTGGGCACATTGAGTCTGTCATCCCGGTCCACCTTTAGTTGTCAATTAGTCAATAATCCCATACCTTCGCAATATTTTATAAAGAACTTGAGGACGAGTTTTCATTTAGTCATGGGGCTATGATGAACCGCGATATCGGGCCACGATATCAGATCCTACCATGCGATGTCAAATACTCGATATCAGGACCTACCTCCTTGACTATAAATAAGAGGTGGGCACACTTGGTTTTGTAATTAGATAGTTAGTCCCTTAGCTGAACTCTTGCCCTTTCTTCCTCCCAGAGTTAGAATTATTTCTGTGTACTCATAGTAGGAGTCATAAAGTGAATAGATATTTATTCGAGCATTGTGTACCTTAGCACACTTCGTGTACAGCAATAAAGATGAACTTTATGATAAACCTTGCAGCATCCAAAATATATTAATTAATGTTAATTACAGTTACTAAATGATTTCTTAGTTAATTAATGCTCTCTCACCCTACAACTCTCCTAAGTAAATACACTCAGTACGATTGCTTTGAGCATGTGCGTAATGCTTGGTAACCTTGTAATGATTAGCATTT
>MNCI01009519.1:1358158-1377470 GCA_015680685.1 Gnetum montanum | reverse complement strand
AGAATATGTTGTGCAAGACCATGACTTGAGAGAATACTATCCCACTAAGGCACAACATCAAAGGGACTTGCAATAGGAGAGACATCATACATCTTTGAAGGGTAAGTGGTCCCAAGATGTCCCACATGTCTTAAGGAAAAATGAGGGTGGTGAACCTACCCCAAGTAGTCGCCCACTCAACGATGTTTCCCCCCTTGACTTTGGCCAAGGGGTTGTGTATCAGAACCTTCATTCCACTATTCATAACCTAGGTTCTGATACCCATGGGCACAAAGGATTCGAAAAAGGAACATGGACACATGATAAAGGTGGACATTCTAATAGCAATTGTGATCAAGGCCATGACTGCCGAAGAGAAGGTAGTAGACACCATCATGATGATGGTTCTCCTTCTTCTTCACCTTCATCATCTCCTTTACCCTCTCCTTTAGTATCTAGATGTAGTCATAAAGAAAAAGACCATGGGGATAAAGGTAGGCAAAGTGGAATTCATAGGTGAAATAGCCAAGAAAGGGGACGAGGGCACTCTAGAGAATTATAACATAGAAGAAGGGAGAGTAGAGAACAATGTAGGCATCATAGATGCTATGGACGAGATGATCACGATGAACCCCTACTTGCTACTCGAAGTCTGTTAGACATAATTGAGGCTGTTAGAATTTCAACAAGGCACTAGAAAGATAGTAGGATCAAGAGATTAGATATGAACTACATCCCACGATTTGAAGAGAAATACAATGCTGATCCTCAGAATCACTTACAAGCATTCCATGATGCATGTGCCTTACAAAACATAGAGAACGAATGACAAAAACTTAAGTTATTCCCATGGACACTAGTTAAAGAAGTGGAAAGATGGTACTAGTCCTTAGAACCGGAATCCATTCATAGGTGGAGTACCATGTTAGAATTGTTCAACGATAAATACCAAATGTACTCTTGAGTGTCTAACCTATGAAAGAAAATCCAAGGCTAGAAATCAGGAGGACATGAACCCTTGGATGTTGCCATGGGTCGATACTATGCATTGTTACATCATTGTCCTAGCCATGGTTATTCACAAAGGGATCAACTGCACCATCTTGTAGATGGGCGTAGGCATGAAATGAGAAGAACCCTTGGGACTTATGCCCAAGGAAGACTATCTGTGCTTAGGTCCCATCAAATTCAAAGACTATTGGAGCAAGTTGCTAAGGAAGAAGGTGAGCTATGGAAGAGAGAAAGTGCAAAAGAGTATAATCGAGATCCTTCCCTCTGGAAAAGAGGAGTAAGATTTTGTGAGGATGAAGAAGAGTCACCACTCGAAGAGATGGTGAATAGAAAAACTTTACCTATCCAAAAGTTGACATTAGAAGTATTGGCAAATGTAGACCAAATGTGGGATTCCCTAAATAATAGATTTCAAAGTATTCTTAAAATAGTAGAGGAGTCTAGAGAGCAAGGTAGTGAGAAAAGAAAAAAGAGAGAAGCTGAACATGCACATAGTAAGGGTAAGGGAAAAGTTATCATTATTGAAGAGGTTGTGGATTCAGAAATAGATAATGATAGTGGATGTAAGATATGACAATGTAACTATCCTAAGGGATGTTGCCCTATAATCTCAAATCTGTAGGAGTCTGGGATGTATGCACTCAACCCATTATTGAAAAAATGACAAACACCCCGAAGGTTACCTTACCCCCAAGGTAACCCAAGACAGTTCCACCAACCCTTAACATATTATCCCAATGGAACTCCACCACAACCGATTGAGCAATATCAATAGTGGCAGCACCCACAATCATGGGGAATGCCACCACTAAGGCAACAATATCCTTATAGGCAACCTGACTTGTATGGATATTACGTATAGTAGCTAGTCTCTCCACGTGACTCTACTGGTTACATTACTCCTCAACCTCACTACCAAGTTCATGAGTATTATAGGACTCCTCCTTGGGGTGATGTTCCACAAACATACCATCCTTCTTATGCATTTATTTCACCAATAGCTCCATTACCACTTGCTCTAGCTATGCAGGGTGAAATCCCTACTCAGCTGCAGCAACGTAATGCCACAAGGGTTGTTAACTCTCAGCCTACTGTTGGTTCCAACAACCACATGAAGAAAAGACCTTTCTTTAGAACCAATAGTCCAACCAAGCCCTTGCAATCACAATTGGCTATTTCTTTAGATGCCTCAGCATCAATCAAAACTTTGGAGCCTCCTTCAACCCAACCATCGCACTCAATGCATATGGTACGGTCATGCTAACACATGCCATCATCGATTGGATTAAAGTTGGACATCTTCCTAGGAAATTCTCTAATCCTAGGAGTCCTATGATATATTTACAAATCACTAGAAATGAACCATGCAAGGCTCTTTTGAATTAAGGTTCTAGTGTCAACTTGATTTCACAAGAAATGTACAAGGCCTCAAACCTACCTCCATTGAAAAAGAGCAACATCCATTTAGAGTTGGCCGACCAGTCGATCACTATCCCATTGGGACTAGTGGAGGACATTGTTACCACTATTTGTGGATGGTTGTACCCAGCTAACTTCCTAGTGATTCAGGTGAACACTGGTAAGGGGGACTTCCCAATCATAATGGGAAGAGCATGGCTAAGCATAGTTGATGTGTGCCTAGGAATCCATGATCTTTCCCTGGAAATATCAAAGGAAAACACATTTAGAAAGATTAAGAAGAAGAAAGTTCCATGCATCGCATACAGCGACACAGGGTATAATTGTATACAGAAGTCATGGGTTGTGCAAAGTTTAACATTGCTTGCATGCAATTAGTACACACAAGTGATCAACATACAAAGATGCCTATATGTAGCAACCACACGATAGGAAGGCACCCAGTGGCTGATACTTGTTGAAGAAAGCAGCTCACTCATATGCATAGAACCAATTGAGGGTTTGACTTGCACTTACATCGATAGCATAGATGCATTAGAGCAAGTCCACTGCCAACTTCCAAGTCTTAACCTCGAAAATATCATCTAGGGAAGTTGAAAATCCCTAAAAAATTTAAGCAGGAGCCCCTCTAGCTGAAATCATTGCCCACTGGTATGGAATACACATTTCTTAAAAATGGAAAATCGATAATTATTAACGCTAAGCTTGCTTCACAAAAAAAGAGAAACTACTGAAGGTAATAAATAAATGGTCAAAAGCCTTCACTTGGTTATATCCCAAATTAATTAGAATAGGTCCTAGGATATTCCAACATAGGATTTACATAGACCCCTCCATGAAGCCTCGAAGACAACCATAGAGGTACTTGAACCCAAAGCTGAAGTAAGTAGTAAAGGAAGAAATTGAACTTCTCAAAGTTGGGTTCATATACCCCATTGCTAATAGCGAATGGGTTATCCCCTTAGTTATTGTGCCTAAAAAGGGAGGTAAATGGAGGGTGTGCATATATTTCAGGGCACTAAATATGGCAACATTCAAAGATCACTTCCCATTGCCATTTATTGACCAAGTCTTAGACATCATCGTAGGGCATTGCTATTATATTTTTCTAGATGGATATAGCAGATATAACCAAATAAAAATAGCCCCAGAAGACCAAGCTAAGACTACGTTCACCAGTCCTTAGGGAACATTTTCATACAAATAGATGTCATTTGGCTTGTGCAATGCCCCTGCAACATTTCAATGATTAGTTCTAAGTATATTCCAACAATAGATAGGAAACAATGTGGAGGTCTCTAAGGATGACTTCTCCACTTATGGAGCAAACTTTGATCAAGCCTTGGACTGGTTAGAGAAAGTGTTAAAAAGATGTGTAGAAAATAATTTGAGCCTCAACTAGTAGAGAAGCCATTTGATGATCCAAGAAGGCATAGTACTAGGGCACAAAATCTCACACACAGGGATAGAGGTAGACCTCAAAAAAATCAAAGTTGTTCAGTCATTCCTTAGATACACTAGCTACTATAGGAGATTTATTAAGAACTTTTCAAAGGTTGTAAAACCATTGGTAGAATTAATGAAAAAGGACGTACCTTTCGAATGGACTAGGGAATGCAAATTATCTTTCCAAACTGTGAAACAAAAGCTAGTAGAAACACCCATTCTACAAGCTCCTAACTGGTCTAAACCATTCCATATTATGACTGACGTGTCCAACTATGTATTAGGAGCTATATTTACACAATTAGATGACCAGAAGCATCTTTATTATATCCACTATGTAGGTAAAAATATTGCTAGTACACAAATTAACTACACTACCATAGAGAAATTTTATGCAACCTTTCCTTCAGGGTTCATGACAATATACAAACCTAAGAGCTTGGACAAGAAATTTTTGGTCAACGTGCAACAAACCAAACCTTTCCATGAGCTTAGGATGACCAATACACATGCTACCTCTGTTTATGGACAACCTTGCTTACTGTTGTAGATTTCCTCCTTCCAACTTAGTCATGGGGGAGATGGCCACCTATGCTAACCATTCTCGGCCCTCAGTTCTTTTTAAATTTTTGTTTTACATGTTTTTTCTTCACACATTTTTGTTTTACACCTTTTTCCAACTTTTCTTATTTTTGTTTTACNCCATCCCAAGGAGAGTGAGATGGAGAAGCAGGAAGCAAGAAAGGGCCTTAATTAGAGGAAACCTTCAAGCATGGGTCACATGTCTTTCCAGTGCCATAACCAGTGCTTGTAGCCCATATTGCTTTATTATGTCTAAGGGGTGTGCCTTGAATTCTCACTTTTTTTTGTGTGAAAACCACACCATGCAAAGAACNTCAAACCAAGAAAAGACTCAAAGGATGAATAGGGTGTGACTTCAAGGGGATTCGATGCATTTGTGCTAGCCATTCTCTTGGGGTGCTTGGATGCTTTTTCTTAGGTTTTCCACCATTTGGCCATCAATCAAATATCAGAGAGCTGAGTAAATAAAAATAGTTCTTTGCATGGTGTGGTTTTCACACAAAAAAAAGTGAGAATTCAAGGCACACCCCTTAGACATAATAAAGCAATATGGGCTACAAGCACTGGTTATGGCACTGGAAAGACATGTGACCCATGCTTGAAGGTTTCCTCTAATTAAGGCCCTTTCTTGCTTCCTGCTTCTCCATCTCACTCTCCTTGCGATGGTGGTCACTCTTTGTGGAAGCATTCTTTTTGCTTTAAGAGGATGGATTGGCCAAGTGTATCAATGCGAGGTCATTGAATGTGGTTGGTTTGAGTCTAGATTTAGAATGATTTCTACTTAGTCATCTTAACCATGAAATACACAAGGGGCTTTACACAATCTTATTCTTGGGATTCCATTCCATTCTCTCCTCTTCATCTTTCTTTCCATTTTCCACCTCATTTTTGATGTTATCATTAGTCCAACTTTGGGTTGATGCATTATTTTTGTTTGGTGAATTCTTGTGGGTAAGTCTTTAACTCTTGCTTCCAAATGACATTCCTAGATCCTATGGACTCTTTGGTTTGTGGATTTTTTTGGGCATAAAGGGCATGAGCCTGGTTTGGGGAGGACCCACTGGCATTCCTTTTTTGTGCAATTGTGAACTTATTTTCCTTAAACATTTCTTGAAATCAATTATTTCTTGTTTCATCCCCATCCATGACATCCATTTTATTGGCATTACCATTGTTATTTTTTCCCATCTTTCTTGTTCCTCATATTTTTCCATCTTATAGCTATTGGAGGTTTGCTCTTACTCATGGGGGCCTTGGCACAAATTTTTTAATTTTTTTCCATTCTACTATTTTTGTAACCCCTACACCTTGGGTAGTCACCAGTGATAAATCTCTGAACCAGTTTCTGCCATAACCACAACTCAACCAATGCACTTCATATCGAGGCAAGGAATCAACTACATTGTGGTTCATCTATCCTTGCTCATTTATGATTGTGTTGTGTGTGTAGATGACGATCATAAAAAAAATGGACTGGGCTTGGAAGAAGCACTCAGGATGGACCAGAGCTGAAGCATTTACGAAAGGAGAAAGTTTGGTGGCGTGGCTATGGATAAACAACAAAAGGCACAATCTCAGCATTGGTGGCACCATGCTTCATCTTCTCTCTCTCTCTTTCTCTTCAAGCTACCAAATGAAGGCTTGGATGTCATTTATGTACAAGTGTTCACCACAATGGTCATGAACACTAATGTTGTAATATGCTTATTCATCTGTTCATTGGGCACGTTGAGTCTGTCATCCCATTCCATCGTCAATTGTCAATTAGTCAATAATCCCATACCTTCCCAATATTTTGTAAGGAACTTGAGGATGAGTTTTCATTCAGTCATGGGGGTATGATAAACCGTGATATCGGGGCTATGATATCACATCCACGATATCGAGTTCATGATATTGGAGCCTACCATGCAATGTCAGATATCCGATATCGGGACCTACCTCCTTACCTATAAATAAGAGGTGGGCACACTTGGTTTTGTAATTAAATAGTTAGTCCCTTAGCCAAACTCTTGCCTTTTCTTCCTCCCAAAGTTAGAATTATTTCTACATGCCAGTAGTAGGAAAAATAATAGATTAGGTAATATCTCTCTTGTGCTTCTTAAAAACAATATTTTATATTTAATGGCTTCAAAGTTAATTTAATCATTAAATTCTATTCTTGAACTTACGTTAGAAGTTACAGTGAGAATTTGTAATTTAGCTTATGAGTGATAGTCATAAGTGTGGGATATATTTGAAATTGAATTTAATTATTTATTTTTCCTGATGATTTATTTGAATTTCAACCATTCCTCCATGGATACAACTCAAAAATTGGTTACATGCAAGGTGACATTCCTACAATGAAGATAATCTAGCATTGAAATTTTGGCAAGCTTGTCAGGAATCATCTCAACCTATACTTCCTTGTTCACATGAGTTTACTTTTTAAAGGTTGGGAAAGATAGTATAGGAAAATCTCTTTTAATTCACTTATTCTCTTCCTTGCATGTGGTTTTTGTAGGTTTCAAGCTTTATGAAGATGTCTTGGAGGTCAAAAAGACATCTTTTTGGGAGCTAGGACTTCATATGAGACATGTTGCACATGTAGGAGACATCTTTGCTAAGAGTTAAGTCTTTCCAGAAGACATCTCACATTGGGTAGGACACCTTTTGGTATTGTTAAAGACATCTCTCTAGAGTGAAGATGTCTCTCAATAGTTGAGACATCTTAGAGAAGACATCTTTCAAATTGTTAGGACATCTATGGTGAGACATATCAACTAGGAGAAGGCATCTTATCCATGAAGGAGATATCTCTTAGACTTAGGAATCATCTCTCTTCATGGTTGTATTTTGGTAGAAGATGATCAAATAATTTTTGAGATGACTCAAAGAATTAGGAAAACTTCCAAAATTGTTGTTCCAAGTTTGGAAATAGCTAAAACATAAGAGAAAAAAATGGAAATAATGGAGGATCTTCAATTTAATCTTAAGGAAGGTTTCCTAGGGTTTTTATTTTACTTTTTTAATAAATATTGGTTTATTTAATGCTTCTATCAATGAGAGATAGAGTAAGATATCATGAGATGTCAAGAGAACATATATGAAGAGTGCATGAGTGTGTTTGTCGCTCTTGGTCAATTGAGTAAGTATAAGGCTAATGTCTCTTATTTCTTCTTAATTGAGATCTCAGTTTCAAGTTATGGAAGAGACTCTCTATTGGTTGTGTCTTACATTAAGAATAGTCATTATATCATTATAGAGCCTTATGCTTTGCAACATTATTTGAGCGTGAGAAAGATTATGTTTGGATGGTTTATGAGCTATTGAACTCTATTGTAATTTTCTTTAAATAATTGAAGATATCTCATTTGTTTGTTTTCTAGAAAATTAATTATCTTTTTATGATATCTAGATTTAGTATTGGAAGGTGATTTAATATTTGAGCGAACCTACTCCAAAGGCCTTAGGATTTCTAAAACTAACCTACCTTTAGGCATGGATGCATGCCTTTTAGTGGTAACTTAAGGATATTTCTCATATGTAAAATAATTAATTATTATGTTATTCTAACTAGAGGACTATCTTTAAGCATGGATGGCATATCTTTCCATTGACATTATAAAGTAACTGAAAAATTAGAAACTAGAAATTATTATTATATCTAGGAAATCACAAAGGATTTGTTGGATAATTACAAAGCCTAAACATATTTTTGTAGAAAGTTAAAGATATCATTGATGTAATGCCCCAAACAAATACAATCAATTTGACAGAAATTAATTAGTAGATTATAATTAGTAATATAATTTAATCAAATATGAAGCAAAGATGGGAAAAATAAAAAAATATGTTCTTCATATTTTATGCTTTGTGTGATAGTCTAAAAATATGCTCTTCTATTGGTAAATTGATTCAATGACCTATCTCAATAAGGAGATGATAAGAGCTCATTCTTGCTCTAGCAATTTGATTCCTTAAATGAGTAGGAATAACTAAGAATAGATACTTTTGAGTACTAGATAATAAACCTTCTCTAATAGAATGTAAATAAAAATGTTTTTTTCCCTAATATGTTCAACTAAACTTTAGCCAAAACATTCTTTTATAATTTTTAGGAAGATCCTTCTATTTAAGAAAGATCCTCTATTGCAATATTCCATGACTAAAGCCTTCATTTTCTTTGATCCAACCATCCATTTTCTTGTGTAGCATTCATTATCTCATTAGTGTAATTAATTTCCTTCATGTGACAACTTTATTAGAAAACATGATTTCATTAAGATTGTAACATGAGTAATGGTATATCCACATGGAGTAGCAAGGTCCATAGAATATATCTAAAGAATTATTAAATCCTCTTAATGTCATACCTTTTCTTGGTCCTTTCCCTTTCATTGAGGTATAATGATCATCAATTAATTTTAGTTTCATATGAGAAGAACCATGCTACTTTCATGATAAAGACCTCTAATTTATAGAGTGGTGGGGATGGATGATGTGGTCACAGTGCTTTTGCTTTATATAATTATTTAGCCAATATATTGATAGAATAGGATATAATCTAAATAACAAAGTTAGCCTTTGTACAAAAGAATAATTTTTATTAAGCATAAAACAAACATTACCAAACATAAATCACAAAAAATAAAAAGACTCAGAAAATAAAAATTTACAAGAAAAGGAAAATTAAAAGAATGTTGTAAAACAAAACGCATAAAATGGATTCTCTATTTTATAGAGGTTTTCCTCTATTTTTATATAATGTTTAACTCAATTAAAAAATTCTTATTACCTTTGGTTGTACCATTTAGTAGGAACTTCTTTCTTGATCAAATAGATAAGATAGTATACATACCATGGCTTGGCTGCATTAGATGTTAGCATTGTTGCCTTGTAAATTGCAATTCCTTCGCAAATTAATTAGATAGCAGCTCTTGTTCCATTTTAACTAGGAAAAATAATTAGATACAATTTTATTACTCTCCTTTCTATCTATCATTATTATATCAAGCTCATGCAAAATGACTAGTCATTGTATGATATGAGGACTAACCACTAGATTGTTCATTAGGAACCATATCACACTATGATTAATATACATACAAACTTAATACCCAATTATATAGTGCTTGAATTTTTCTAAGATATTGGTGTAGTTTGTTTGTGCACCTATGATACTTCTACTTGTACAATGTATGTAATAGGAATGTTTTTGATTATCCAATTCTATAAGCACTACTTCTAAAACCTAATTTGATGCATTAATCGTGATGTGAAATGGACTAGACTAGTTAGAAACTTATAGAATTAGAGTCTCTAATAACTTCTATTTTAGAAGTTTAAATTTATGATCATGTTTCTTAATTCATTTAAATTCTACATCCTTCTTTATCAAATCCACTAGTGGCTTTTCAATTGTGGAGAAGTTCTTAATAAATCTCTAATAGTAGCTTATGTTTCTAAGGAATGATTTGAAATATTTCATTGTTTGTGGTGTTTGTATGATTTCTTAGCTCAGTTTGATTTTCTTGAGATCTATCTCTATCCTTTTCTCTAATGCATGGTGTTATAGAACTATGTTATCCTAGGCCATTAAATCATGTTTCTTCTAGTTGAGCTTAATATTCATCTCTATACATTGCTTTAGTACCTACTCCAAATGGTCTAGTACCTACTTCAAGTTAGAATTGTAGGTGAAGAAATAATTCATGAAGTCATCTATACCATTATTAATCTGTTATTAAAAGATGCTAAGAATAAGTCATTGGAAGGTTGCATGTGTAGTATAAACACCAAAATAAACATTATTGTATGCAAAAGTCTATCATGAACTTGTGAATATGGTTTTGTCTTGATTTTTTAAGGATATTTGAATTTGATTACATTGATTTTAATCATACAAGAAGTAATATCCATGACCTACAATAATGTCCAATACTTGGTCTACAAATTGTAGTGAAAATGATCCTTAAAATTTACCATGTTTAATAGCCTAAAATTGATGTAGAGACTTCATTGTCCATTTCTCTTTAGCATGATAACATATGAGCTTACCCACTCACTATCTACTATAGATAGATGATTTTAGCTTTAAGGATCTTTTCCATCTACTTCTTGATAACTTGTTTCATTTTGGAATTTAATCTTTATTGTCGCTATCTTTGGGATTAATGATAGAATCTGTGTAAATTTTATTCTAGAAAATGCATTGATCAATACCTGTGATTTCATTATATAACTGAGCAAAGATTGTTGACCATTTTTTTATGACCATTAGCAACTAACTTCTATTTTGTTTCATTATGAGCTAAGATTTCATAATTACTTGTCATTTTTCAAGAACATATATTTTAGTGATTCTAGTAATATTATAGGTTCAATAAAATTCTAGTTCAAATGTTTTTGGAATATCCAACTCTTCCTAGTCAGTATCTTTTATATCTTGATATTTTTTTGCATTAGAGAGTTAGCATCTAAGTTATACCATTTCATCCAATTTATTAATGTATGTACTTGTGAGTGTTTCTTATGGTTCCAAGCACATAGTGAAATTGTAGCTTTCATCTAAATATATTACTAGATGATATCTTGTTTTGTGGTTATTGTGTATAGGCACCTTTGCAGAATTTCTAGTTTTGCATATGATCTACATGCTATGATAGTTTTGTTTTTAATTACCCATATCTTATGTATGCTGTTGCATCTTGTGCTACTATCTGTGATGCACAAAACTCTCTTCTTCAAGCTTCCTAGAACAAGTTAGAAGATGGGGTCCCACTACAACATATTATTAGAACCAATAGTAATTACTGAAAAATCAATTCATTAATCAAAATGATAACTATTAACTTACCCATTAACTAAAAGCATTAAGAAAACTATTAATGCATTAATTTACCATTAACCCATTATTTGCATTTACATGTGATACTCTCATGAGTTTCTAACGTTTCACATAGAACACCTATAGTAATTACTGAAAAATCAATTCATTAATCAAAAACATAAATATTAACTTACCCATTAACTAAAATAATTAAGAAAACTATCAATGCATTAATATACCATTAAGCCATGATTTGCATTTACATGTGATACTCTTATGAGTTTCTAACATTTCACATAGAATACCTATAAGGCTAATACTAAACTAGTCATCAAAGACTATTTAGTATGACATCTCACCTATTTTGACCAACCCTCTTAAATATCAAATATCCAACTATTGGAATAGTCAACCCTCATAAATGTTAAATGTTATGAATTACTAACCATTGAATTATGTTATAACTAGTATTAACCCTATAGCTATCCTAGGTTTTGGCCTTCATGATCACTTAGATTTAATATTGACTACATGCCACTGAGGTTGATGGTCCCATTTCAAGGCCAACTATACCATGACCAACTAGATATAAACATCTCTAGTAAATCTTGATAGTTAATGAAACTTTACTAATATTAACTACATGTCATTAAGGTTAATGATCCCACTTTGAAGTTACCATACAATGGCCAACTAGCCAATACTAATAGCTTAATGTTATTTCCTAGCTTTTCAACATGTCAAATGCACCCATACATGTTTGAATACCTTCTAACTACCATTATCTAAAGCTACCACTTATTTCAAATATTTTCATTCCCACATTCTTCTAGTAAACAACACAAATTCGATCACATCTTTTGTCCCATAGATTCATTATGACTTGGGTAATGACTCTTAGGAAGTCCATTAGATACTTATGTAATTGGAAGAAGATGATGCAGAAGAAAGATGAATGCAAGTGGAAAAGAAAAAAATATAAAAAATAGAAATTACAATAAGAGATCAGAAAACAATGGTTAGAATTACTAAAAAAAATAGTAATAAATTTATCTTCAAAAAATGATTAAGTTGGAAGAAAATATTGATGTAAGAAAGAATATTTCTTCTACCTTAAAAAATAATCTATAAGCAAAGCTTTATTAAGAAATAATAGATTCTAATCTAGAAGCCTCTAAGAGTTTTGCTATAGATAGTAGAGAGAGAGAGAGAGAGAGAGAGAGAGAGAGAGAGAGAGTTGTTGCTAAGAGAGCTACCATAGCCAAGACTTTATAGGCATAAATTAATTATTGGATAATTCTAGGAATAATGAATTAATTCCAAGTTAGTAACATGCATCCCCAAAAGGATTCAAATGGTTCACAAATAGCTATGTGCATGGGCTTAAGTCACTAGAAAATACTTGATGCTTAAGATAAAAATAGTAGGATAGCTAGAATAAATTTTAGATATCTATTTTGCATGCCTTTTTATCATATTTTTACATTATTTCAAAAAATTTAGAATAATATAAAATATATCATAACAATAAGTAGGAAAATACAGAAATAATAATATTTCCAAATATGCAATAAGACAAAGTTCTAGTATTAAAACCTTAGGAAGCATGTCAAGAAGACATAATAAAACATAAGTACTTTCCAAGAAGTCCAAAAGTCAAACCTTACAAACACATGAAGGATTGTTTCAGAATACATTATACACAAGGTTATAAAAAAATATACCATGTTGTACTAATCATAAAATACTTGTGCATGTAAATAAGAAGTTAATGAATCAAACCTCAAAAAGTACAACCATGAGTATAAACATAAGAAAGACATTAGAATACACTACTATAATCCACTAGCATTATATAATATATTATTAGCATAATATATTCAAATATACCCTTATACTTAAGAATCAAACATAAGTAAATAAACAACAAATCTAAGATTCTTGGCTACATCAATGTGTTACATGTTTTCTCCTAGTTAAATAATAATATTATTGTACTAGATAATGTGCAAGTTAGGTTTACATAGAGGTGGTGGTACTAGCCATAGATCTCCTAAATTCAGGGATCATTTTCTTTCATACATAATCCTATGGTCTTGTAATGGTTCAACATATCTAAGTAGGAAACACAATATTACAAATAGTAACCCAAGCTTGTGGTTTCCTTGTTTTATTTATGCCACTAGCAAACTTAGGCAAATTTGCAATAAGGTTTATGCTTAACTTTGGAATTCTTTCTAGCATGTGCATGTCCTTGCTTTGCTTACTCTTAATGTATGAGATGATATCCTCTTGCAGCCTTTGGGATACTGATTGCTACCTCAACTTGTCATTTTTTACCAAAAATTGCCTTTGCAAATGGGGGTGATAATATTTTCTTGCCAAATGGATGTATTAATTATTGGAGTCATGTGGCGACTGATCCAAATTCTATTTCTAGTTCTTGTCATTACATTGTATCAAAAGATGAAGGGTCGACCATTACAGAAGTTGCAGGTTCGAGCGTTATAGAAGTTGAAGGGCTGAAAGTTGAAGGGACACTATTTTCTCTCCTTTTTAAGTAAACACCCTTTGCACTTCCTCTTTGAGGGATCACCCTTTATGGGAATCACTCCCCTATAGTACACTCTTAATCTCTAATCTAATGAATTAACTCTCTGCTTCTGCCTATGGTTTTCATCCTAATTTGGGGTTTCCACGTAAATTTTGTGTGTTCTGTGTGTGCTCATTTTTCCTATTCTTATTTATTTTTCACTTGATTCGTTTCCTACCAAGTTGGTATCAGAGTGAGATTTGCAAATGATGAGTGGAAGCAATGGCTCTGAGGATGAAAAAGTTAGGATTGACAAGTTTGATTTCAGGTTCTTGAAGGTGTAGATCAAAGATTATCTATACTAGAAGAAGTTACACAAATCGTTGTTGGGGAAGAAGCCAGATCATATGAGCAAAGAGGATTGGGAACTATTAAATTGCCAACCTCTTGGGGTGATTTTTTTGATGTTATCATGGAATGCTATGTTTAACATTGTCAATAAAAAGACTACTTAGGGTTTGATGAAGGCCTTATCATATATGTACGAGAATCCATCCGCATTGAACAAGGTATATTTGATGTGCTAATTATTCAATTTGAGGATGTTTGAAGGTATGTTGGTTACATATCACATTAATGAGTTCAATGTGATCACAAGTCAGTTGAGTTCTATGGAAATTGACTTTGATGATGAGATCAAAGCTTTAAGCTTGTTATCATCATTGCCTAATAGCTGGTCTACAATGGTGACTGTAGTTAGTAGTTCATTAAGAGATTAAAAACTAATTTTTTTCAGAGTTCAAGATTTGATTCTTAGTAAGGATATATGTAGAAGGGAGTTAGGTGAATCTTTGGGTTTTTCCTTGAGTAATGAAGGCAAAGGTAGAAGTCTTCAATGGGGATAGAATCAGGGCCATGGAAAATGAAAGTCCAAGGAAAGAAGTCAATCCAAGGGTTGCAAGAATGTCACCTATTGGAATTGTGATCCAAAAGGTCACCTCAAAAAATAGTGCATGGCCCCAAAGAAAGAAAAGAAAAATTAGCATGATGATTCAACGAATGTAGCTATTGAAGAAATTTTTAATGCCCTAGTTTATTATGTGGACAATGGTATTGAATCTTGGATTCTTGATTTAGGTGCATCATTTCACTTTACTCCTTCTAAAGAACTTTTTAATAACTATGTTGCTTGGAGTTTTGGAAAGGTTTATCTTGTAGATGATGAGCCACTGAACATTGTGAGAAAGGATGATGTTTATATAAATATTTCCCATGGGAAACAACTGAAGTTATAGAATGTTAGACATGTTCCAAGTTTAAAGAAAAATATTATTTCTATGGGTCAGATAGATGTTGAAGGCACAATACAGTGTTTGGAGGTAGATCCTAGAAAATAATTAAAGGAAATCTGATCATTGCTCAAGGAAATAAGGTGGGAATATTGTATACCAGTTCAAAAATAAAAGACATAGTGTCAGTGGTTAATTCAGAATCAATGTCAATGTTGTGGCATTGGAGGTTGGGTCACCTGAGTGAAAAGATAATGAAAGTTGTTGGCCTCATAGGGGAGATTACTAGACTTGAAATTTGTTGATGTTGGTTTATGTGAAGGATGTGTTTATGGGAAGTAGAGAAGAGTCAGTTTCTCAAAATTTGGAAGAACATCAAAGACCAAGAAGTTGGAATTAGTACATATAGATGTATGGGGACTAGCCCCAGTGAGTTCCCTTGGTGGCTTGTACTATTATGTCACATTCATTGAAAATTCCACTAGATAGGTTTGGGTTAATTTTGTTAAAAATACATCTAATGTGTTTTCTACATTTAAAAGGTGAAAGGAAGAAGTGGAGAATCAAACTACTTTGAAAGTCAAGAGTTTAAGATCCGATAATGGGGGGTGGGGGGTTGGGGGAGGGTGGTGGGATGGTCCATGGGGGATTATGATAGTTTAGAGTTCAAGGTTTTCTATTCTAAGAATGGGATCCAAATGATTAAGATGGTTCTTGGAACACTAGAGCATAATGATGTTGTTGAGAGAATGAATAGGACCTTGAATGAGAGATCTAGAAACATGAGGATATCTTTTGGAATACCAAAGATGTTTTGGAAAGATGTAGTTAGTACAATAGCATATCTCATAAATCAAGGACCTTCAGTTCTACTAGACTTTAAGATAGTTGAGGAGGAATGGTTAGGAAAGGTAGTAAACTTCTTACATTTAAAAGTTTTTGGTTGTGTATCATATGTGCACTTAGGTTTGGATGTTTGAGATAAAATTGATCCTAAAGCCAAGAAATGTTATTTTATTGGCTATGGTTTTGATGATTTTGGTTATCATTTTTGGGATGATCAAAATAGAAAATTTATAAGGAATAGGGATGCCACTTTTAATAAACATGTGATGTACAATGATAGGTTTGGATGAAAATCTAACAGTGCAAGGAAGAAGGAAAAGAAAATTGAGAAGGTTGAATTGAAAGAAATATCTAAGAGGGATGTAGCTAGAAGGATTTAAAAAAAATCCTAGAAACAAGAGAGTTGAAGATGAAGCTAAAGTTGAGTCAAAAATAGTTATGCTAGAGCCTTAGTTGAGAATATCTACTAGAAGACCAAAGCCTAGAGATAGGTACCCTCCCTCATTGTATTATTTACTTTTGACTCATGTTGGGAAACCAAAATGTTTTGATGAAGCAATATAAGTGACAAATTGTGTTAAGTGGGAGTTAGCTATGAGAGATGAGATGAAGTCATTGTAAAAGAATATGACATGAACACTAACTAAGTTGCCAAAAGTTAAAGGGTCACAAAAGTTGAAAGATAGACCATTATAAATGTTGAAGGGTCAACCATTACAGAAGTTGAAGGATAGGTCATTACTAAAGTTGAAGTGTTGGATGTTACCAAAGTTGAAGGATCGATTGTTATAGAAGTTAAATAGTTGTTCGTTATAGAAGTTGAAGGGTCAACCATTACAGAAGTTGAAGGATTGTTCATTATTGAAGTTGAAGTGTTGGATGTTACCAAAGTTGAAGGATTGATTGTTACAGAAGTTAAATAGTTGTTCGTTATAGAAGTTGAAGGGTCAGCCATTACAGAAGTTGAAAAAGAGCTTGTATGGATTGAAATAGGCTCCTAGCTAGTGGTACAAGAAATTTGATCAATTCATGTTTAATTCTAGTTTCACAAGATGTGAGATGGATCATTGTTGCCACACAAGGAGGTTTGATGACTACTAAATTATTTTGCTCTTGTATGTTGATGACATACTTGTTGCAAGGTCTAGTTTATAGGAGATAGATAAATTAAAGCAACAACTGACAAAAGAATTTGAGATGAAAGACTTGGAACTAGCCAAGCATATACTTGGGATAAGAATCAATAGAACCATATCTCAAGGAATTCTCAAGTTATCTCAAGAAAAGCATATAGAGAAAGTGCTTAGCAAGTTCAACTTTAGGATGTAAAGACTAGATGAACTTCATTGGGAAGTCACTTCATTCTTCGTAAGAATGAGTTACTAAGGAAAAAAGAAAAATGTTAATAGATGTCCAAAATATGATATGCTTTAGTAGTTAGAAATTTTATGTATGTTATGATCTGTACTCGACTTGACATAGCACATGCAGTTGGAGTTATTAGCAGGTTCATGTTTGATCTAGGAAGTGAGCATTGGGAAGCTATAATGTGGCTCCTGAGATATTTGAAAAGAACTTTAAGTATGACACTATATTTTTAAAGGAGCAACATTACTCTATAGGGTTTTTTTTATATAGATTTAGGAGGCAATTTGGATAGCAGGAAGAGCACCACTGGTTATATTTTCACTGTGGGTAGTGCTACTGTGAGTTGGATGTCTCAACTTTAGAAGAGGGTTGCTCTCTCAACCACATAAGTAGAATATATGACTATATCAAAAGCTAGAAAGGAGATGATTTGGTTGAAGGGTCTTCTAAGAGAGTTGGGTAAGACACAAGATAGTAGAAACCTTTTTAGTGATAGTCAATGTGCCATACATTTGGCTAGAGATCTAGTTTCTCATTCTAAATCTAAACACATTCAGTTGAGGTATCATCATATCCATGGGTTGATAGATGATGGGACATTACTGCTAATGAAGATTCTTGGGGTCAAAGAACCCTACAAAAATGTTGACCAAGGTGGTCACCACTAGTAATCTAAGGCTCTGCATGATCTTAGTAGGCCTCCATGGTTAGTGAGGAGAAGGTGCCACACTAGGAGTTGATGGTCTACATGGGAGAAGCAAGGTTGCAAGATTTTTTTTGGATCAGTCTCCAAGTGGAAGATTGTTGGAGTCATGTGATGATTGATCCAAATTCTATTTCTAGTTTTTTGTCATTACATTGTACCAAAAGATGAAGGGTTGGCCATTATAGAAGTTAAAGGGTCAAAAGTTGAAGGGATGCTATTTTCTCTCCTTTTTATCTAGATACCCTTTGCACTCCCTTTTTGTGAGATCACACTTGTATTGACCTAAATCTTCGGTGTAAGGCTAGAAAGGAAACAGACACTAAGAGATCATCGGGTAGCCACAGCTGACCTTTCCTTTGCCCGAGGGCAAGCTAGAAAAGTAAACGAAGGCAAAGTGCCTTGGATGGTTTGCACGTAAATCAGCCAAGGACTTCCCCGAGCGTAAGCTACGGCTAGCATTGGGGTTATCGTAAACGGGATGTAAATGGAATGTAAACAATGATACGAAATGTAAATAAAGCATACTGAGTTATGAATAAAGCATAAACAAAGTTATATTTGTAAAGTATAAACAGAACTAAACAATGTATATGGGAGGCAATAATGAAACTATATTGTATTGTTTCAAACAAGAATATGCACCAGTCAAAGCGTAGTTGCACAAGTGTGGATGGCAAGTCAAATTCCTAGCCCTGAAATGATATGACACAATGATGTGATGATGAAATGGGATGAACGTGAAGAAAACTTGGAAGCCAAAAATCAGATGTGCCGAGCGCCCAAGGCTTGTAAGTTCTGTCCTCCTTCAGAATTGTTAATCTCTCTAATCTTTTCCTCTTCCCATCTTCTTCTTCTCTTTCTTGCCTCTTTGCCTCCCTCCATCTTCTTCTTTTTGCCTCCTCTAGTTTGTGTGAATTGATAGGGTATTTATAGGGTTGGGCTAGGGTTTGGCTAGGGTTTTCTTTGACCAAGTTCAATGTATTTTACAATTTGTGGGTCATTCAAGCCCATGAAAATACAAACAAATTAGAAAAACAAGCCCTCAAGTGATAAAAATTTCAAGAAAATCAAGAAGGATTAACACCGCCTTGCTTGTCTAGCATCCAGCGTGACTTACAGTGTGATCTACAGTGTGACCTCCAAAACTTGCAATTTTGGGCTGAAATCTGGAATTTTTGAAGGCTGGGACCCATAGTTATCAATAGTGAACCTTGAGGATGACTTACACCCTTAAAATCAAGTCATTTTGGCTCAGTTTTGGGGCTCTAAAAATTGGTGACGCTGATCCTTACGCTGTGCAGCGTCTGAAAAAGTAACCC